>PVIC010012095.1:0-40273 GCA_004025085.1 Thryonomys swinderianus
CCACTCAGGTGGGGGCAATATCCTCCCACTAAATCAATAAGGGGTTGTTAAATGTCTACTTGGCATCAAATCTGTATTTATAATTTCCCACATTCCTCTAGGATACCAGCCAGTGTTTCATAAATCTATGCAGTTAAAGGCCATTGTACCATTTGCTAGCACAGATGTTGAAAGAGTGGCCCCAGCACCCCTTGCACCCTTTGTATCATGGGCCTTTAAAGTGATCAGGGCATCCACATTGAACGGGGGGCAGGGAGTGGTCATCATCAAGGGTGTGTCGATTTGCTCGTTCTACATCATCTAAACTCTAAATACATCAATTTGATCAAAGGAGATAAAAAGAGGGCTTCATAAACCCAAATTGGAAAGTCCATGCTTACACATTCCCACAAATATGATGCTTTTCATATGATGGTATTCCCAGTCCCTGCTAGAGTGCCCATCACATAGTAGTTACTAAATAAATGTGTCAGATGGATGGAAAGATGAGAGGTGATGTTTCTGATAGAGGACTTCATTCATCTCCCATTAGGAGAAGAAAGGAAAGAACATTTTGGTTGGAAAGTACTCTAGAGTTCTTCTAGAACATCTCATGTTTACATCAGAAATTGAAGGCCAAGTTCACATGATGGAGCAGTAAGGGCACTGCCCACAAGGTTTGGCGGGCCTGGACCAACAGAATATCTGGCTCTGACAAACAGAATATCAAGGAAAAGAAGAAAATGAGAATCATCAGTAGGGAAGCATCGTAGCCATTTTTTCACTTCTGCGTTTACCTTCACCCTTAGCAACCAGATCGGATCCCCTCTTTAATCACTTTTCACATCTGTGATTCCATTACTATGTAATTCTCTGGTTGTAAACTTCATGAATCTATGGGTCATAATTTGGTTTCTTTCTTGCATCCTGGTAATGGCAATATCATCAATCACCACCTTGAATTATGTAATGAACACTTGTTAAATGCATTTATTCATTTTACTGAATCCTCCTTCTCAGATGTGAGCTAAGCCTTTTTTTGAATCTAGAATGGCTGCCATCGCCAATGCATTCGCCTTGTGAGTGCAAAGCCCTGTTTGAGGATGCTGTTCAGAACTGGTTTTTGCCTTGGGCAGCTAATGAGAACCAGAAAAATATATGGCTATTGGAACAAAATAAAGAAACTTTGCTTTTGCAAAAGCTAGCATATTTTTCTAACTCAGGCTGACGGTCTTCTGGACTGAGAATGAACTTGCTCTAGACATAGGGCCTCGGATGATAGGAGTGAGACTGAGAAAATAAGCAAACAGCCTGCCGTGTTTGACGGGCAGCTGGGAGAACAATTCATACCTGAACTGGGGGACACTTGCATCGAGATACTGCTAATAAGCCCTTGATATACTCCAGACTCGGCACAAAGACAAGATACAGAGCAAGCCTGAGACCAAAACAGAACCTGGAGATTTTCACTCTGACCTGTGTTAAATCCTACCAAGTTATAAATCACCATCCGACATGTAAAAGTTGTGCTAAAACTGTGAGCTCTTATCAGGACACAGGGAGCTGTATCATGATGCTGATTCATCATCAGAAAGACATCAGATTTTAAACAAGAATGAGGTGCTGAATCGTAGGAGAAAACTGTGACAATTCAACCCACAAATCATGCTGCCACTCACAAAGTATGAGGAGACCAATGGGGTAGTTTCTTGGGAAGCCAAGGCAAAAACTGAGGCCCTAAGAGTCTTGAAACACTGTTTGTTAGAATAGAAACTTTAAAAATGAAGGGCAAAACTAAGATTTTCTTTATTTTTTATTAATGTATGTTTACAGTACATAAAGTTTAATTCCTTGTGAAGAGCTGGCATGTGTACATAACACACCTTAACTCCTTTTTCATTCCCTTTCCTTTCCCTCTCCCCTCCACATCTCTTGATCTCCTTCCCATTTGAGAAAGATCTACCTCCTTCTTCCTCTTATCTTTTATTTTGTTCTTTGTTTATAATTTGGCTTTCTCAGAGAAACCATGTGATATTTAATGTTGTGTTTCAAGGCTGTATCTATTAAAATACAAATGGACAAACTTTTGGACTCAGAAATTTCACCTTTAGGATCTGCTATAGTTTGAACCCTGGTGCCCCTTCCAAATTCATGTGGGAACTTAGTCCCCAGTGTAAAAGTATTAAGAGGCCATTTGGAAACTATTACACCTTGAGGGTTCCACCTTCATGGGCAGGACTGGCACCCCATTAGAGAGCCAAGGGAGGGGCTAGAAAGACCCATGTGTGCTCTTCTCCCTAATGCTATATGAAGGACCTGGCATCTCTCTCCTATTAGGAACATAGTGTTCATGGCACCACCTGGAAACAGTCTTTACCAGACACCAAACTTGATTTTGAACTGGCAAGTTGATTTTGACTTCCTGGCCTCCAGATATAAATTGCTATTATTTTACAAGTTACTGAATCTCAGGTATTTTGTTATAGCAGCATGAACTGATGTAGACATCATCTATTCTAGAGAAATCCTTATACTTCTGTATCAAAATGGCTCAGTAATGTTCAGCGAGCACTTAAAGCATAAAGTCACTTTAATAAAAATAGCCCATCTGTAAATTCTAATGTAGAGCTCTCCATTATTCTGCACACTCTAAAGGAGTAAGTGATCAAAGAAAGTTACCTCTTTACCAAAATATATTCCATAGCAGTTAAAAAAGACATAGATATGCATGTGCAGAGACACACAAATACACATATTGATATGAGTAGATTTCCAAGTCAGGGTTAACAAAATAATATACAGGAATAAAGGCTAGGGAGACTGCAGGAAGAAAGGAAACTTCTCCACGTTAATGAGAACGTAGATTTGTGCAACCATTGTGGAGATCAGTGTGGAGATTCCTCAGAAAACTAGGATTAGAGGTCCCATTTGACCCTCCTATTCCCCTGCTAGGAATATACCCAAAGGAATTCAAAAAATCATATTGTAAAGACATATGTACACCCATGTTCATAGCAGCTCAGTTTGTGATAGCCCAAATTTGAAAACAACCCAGATGCCCATCAACTGGAGACTGGATAAAGAAGATGTGGTTTTTTTGTGGAACATAGTATTAGTCTGCCATAAAGAATGACAGGTTTCATTCATTTATGTGCAAATGGACACACCTTGAGGACACACTAATAAGTGAAATAAATAGATCACACATATGTAAATACCATACCTTTTCTCTGGTATGAGAACCTGTAGATGTAAATGAGTTCTAGAATGTATGATAGATTTTGTGAAATAGGAAATATTCAGAGGGAATGTGGTAGGGGAAAGTAATGAGTGGAAAGAATAAATATGATTTGGAAAGAAAAGGAAAGCACAAGTGTATAGGGGGTGGGGGGTTGTGTGTGAGTAAGGATATGGGTAAAAATGAGAATTAACTCATGGTCATACACTGGTACAAATTCCCCAATGTCAAGTGTGATTGTGAGCTGTATATAAAATGTACCAATAAAGAATTCAACTAAAAAATAATATACAGTATAACTTCCTTTAAATTTAAGAGGAAAAACTATTTACATGTAAATGTAAATGGAGAAGTGTGCCTGTAAGTTTATCCAGACATACACATATATATGTATGTGTGTGTATGTATATATATACACACACACATACATACACACACAAACTCATATAAATAGACACAGTTTTATATATATATATATATATATATATATATATATATATATATATATATATATATATATACTTTTTTTTTGAGACAGGGTCTCGCTTTGTAGTTCAGGCTGGCTCTGAGCTTACTAAGTAGCCCAGGCAAACCTCGAACTGTCTCTGCTTCCTGAGTGCTGGGATACAGGCGTGAGCCACCACGCCCATCACAGTGGTATATGGTATTGATGGCTGGTGGGCGTGAGTCACCACGCCCAGCATTGTATGTGGTTACTGGGATTGAACTCAGGACCTTGTGCTTGCGAGGCAGGCGCCGGAACCACTGAGCTAAATCTCCAGCCCAGTTTTATATATTTTTAAATATTTTCACCAAACTGTTGAAAGTGATCATCCCTGAGAAGAATGAAATTAAATGGAGAGGAAGACGTTCTTGAATCTATAGTTCTTAAATTTTGTTATATTTACTCTATAATTAACTATTTCTTTTTCAATTTCTTCTAACTGAAGCAATTTCTAATTGGCAAGAGATGGAACTATCAATAGTCTATCAGCATACTCTCTTTGTTCTCAAGAAATTGCCCAAATGAGCCTTTTGAGTGATGCTACACCTAGGATGTATCTGCAGGAGAAAAATCCTTTGGGGCTGTAAATATTCCCTGGGTTAATATGTCTCTGTGTGGGTGCAGAATGGACTGGACCAAGAGGATTTAAAGATGTATGTCCTAGCTGAGAAAGGAATAAGGGCCCAGAGGGAGGGTGAGCCACTGATGTTTCACCCAACAGTGCTACACTCAGCATTCTGGTTCCTGTGGCTAGAGGTTTGAGGACCAGACACCTGGAGCACTTTCATACAATCCTTCATGAGACTATGGCTGATATTCTATGCTTAGACAACCAAATGACCCCCTTGCTTCTGCCTTGTGTGGAAACATTCTTGTACATCACAGATAGCTGATTGTTGTGCAAGGCATCGTTTTTCACTGTGTTTTTCATTAGGTCATTACTTTTATGCAATAAAGCTCTAACATTTCATGTATTTATTTTGTCCTTGAGTTACTCTACTAACTGCTTTATGAAGTTGTCCCATATGAAATAGTTTAATTAATGCTTTGGAGTTGACCCTTGTAATGGTGAGGTGAGTAGACCGAGGTGTGATGAGGGTAAGTGACTTGTCTAGGAACTTGGTTGATAGTAAGATTACAATTTTCAGTTTTTAAATCAAATCCCAAGCAACTGCCTAACAATAAAGAAATTTTTCTTTTAGAGGAAAATAAATATTTACTACCCAGTCCTATGATTGCTTCTTCCTGGGATTTAAAGTCTCCTTTCTGCCACTAACTCTTGTTTTTCTCTCTGTGAGAAGAATGTTTTCTCCAAATGAAAAACAAAGAAAATAGCTGTGAAATGAGCATCCAACTCTTAGGTGTCTCTTCCAGTCCTTTCTGGAAGGGAGAGAATAATCCAGCAAAGTCCATGGTGTGGTTGGCAACTTCTGAGATGGCTCTTAAGATTCTTGTCTCTGAGAGTCAGGAATGTGGCCTACACACAGTGGCTTGCCTCAGTGAATGAGGACACAATGGCAGTGATGATATGTCACTTCCAAGCTTAGTTTAGGAAAAGACTTTGACTTCGGTCTTGCCCACCTCTCCTGCTCTCTTACTTATTCATGCTGACGGAGGCCAGCTGCTATGCTACAGGCTGCCATATGGAGACTGACACATGGCAGGGGACATAGGAAGGGCTTTGGCCAAGGGCCGATTGGGAACAGAGATCTTTGCCCCACAGTCTGAGAGGAACACAATTCTGATAACAAGTGAGCTTGGTGGGTGAGCTTAGAAGCAGATATCCCTTCATCAAGCACTCAGAGAAGGAGCAACCCTTCCTAACACCTGATTGCAGAGACTCAGAGCAGGGGACACACTTGTTTTTCTGAACACACTCGTTTTTCTGAGCCAGATAATCTAGGGAGCATGTGCCTATGGTTTTAAGCCTCTGATTTTGAAAGTATTTTCTCACATTGTAATACATAACTAATACATTCAGTCTAAAAATAAATAGAGCAACTCCAGCCTCCCCTCCCATGAAATAAAAAATGTGGGAAGCTCCCTAAGAATACTTTGCAGCTCTCAAACTTCATGGGTCCCCTGACACAAGCTCCCAGATCTTTTCTGATCTCTTTCATCATCACCCTTAGATACTACTGCCAAATGCTACCTCCCTCTGGGACCCCATCAGTTCCTAGAGTCCCTGTCACCCTGCTCTTTTTTTCTTTTTTTCTTTCTTTCTTTTTTTTTTGAGACAGGGTCTCGCTTTGTAGTTCAGGCTGGCACTAAGCTCACTATGTAGCCCAGGCAAGCCTGGAACTCAGCAATCCTCCTGCCTCTGCCTCCCGAGTGCTGGGATTACAGGTGTGAGCCCCACGCCTGGCACTGTGGTATGTGGTATTGATTGCTGGTGTGTGTGAGTCACTACGCCCAGCATTGTATATGGTTACTGGCGATTGCTTGCCAGGCAGGCTCCGGAACCACTGAGCTAAATCTCCGGCCCACCCCTGCTCTTTTCAACCCTGCAGTGAAAGAGGACAGGGTTTCCAGGCATGAAGTGCTTAGCTCTTGCAGTCCAGTCCAGGTCTTTGCCGGAACTAGAGGAGTTGAAGGAGCTGCTGCAGTTAGTGTTCACTGCCTCTTAGGCACTTCGCTGCTAACTGCCACACCCAACATTCAGTCTCTTCTTTAACTTGGGGGAGACTACATCGTGTGTGCTTTTGTGTTCCTCTGCAGGGCTCCCCCAAGAAGCTCTACATGTCTGTCCTTTGGCTTCAGAAAACACTTGGACCCAGAATCCCCCCAGCACAGTGAATACAGCAAATGGTATCTCAGGAGATCAGACCCATCAACCCAGAACGCTGTCACGGTGCTTTCTCCAGAACATCTGGTTTGATTCTGAGGGAAGCAATGCATAGGACTGAGGAAGCAGGGAGGTCATCTGGAGGTGAAGGCTGCTTGGGGAGCTGGGACTCTGAAGCTCAAATGGCTGGGCTGCTGTGGGATTGTCTGAGTGATGCCGAACAGGATCCTGGATCTGAGCTTCAGTTTATCTTCCTGTGGAACAGTAAGGAGTTTCTGAGAGATTTCTACCCCTTCCTAGATACCTCTGGCCTTTCCTTCCACCAGTGCACTGCAGACTTCCCCTCACAGCCTTCCTTTCAACACCTGCAGCCCTTCCTTAGGTGGCTCTCAGTCTCTGAGAGGAAATGGAGGGAGAGAGCAAGCTGCTTCCTTAAAAACAGAAGCATGGTGGACCAGAGATTTAGCTCAGTGGTTCCGGCACCTGCCTCGCAAGCACAAGGTCCTGAGTTCGATCCCAGTGACCACGTACAGTGCTGGGCGTGGTGGCTCACGCCTGTAATCCCAGCACTCGGGAGGCAGAGGCAGGAGGATTGCTAGTTCCAGGCTTGCCTGGGCTACATAGTGAGCTCAGGGCCAGCCTGAACTATAAAGCGAGACCCTGTCTCAAAAAAAAAAAAAAAAAAAAAAAAAACCAACCAGAAGCGTGGTAAATGAATACTGCTGGTGAATCTTTGACATGGAATCTCTCCCTGTATTCCCTTTTGGATCTATTTTGGGGATACTTGTCCAGACTGCCCAATATAATAACCAAGAAACTCTAACAGACACAATAATGGCATTTCTGTTCTATAGAAGAGAAAAATGAAGCACAGAAATGGACTTTTTCTGATGCATTTAATTGTTTTACTCTCCCTGTGTAGGTGAAAGCTTCTGAGATGCTGAGTGACTCGTTCATCTTCAGAGAAGTCTGTGCCAAGCAGGCAATGACCTACCTACCACCTCTTTCCACTAAACATCAAAGAAAATCTGACTCAAAAAGCTTGAACTTTTATGAGTTCACCTGATTAAGATGAAAGTTATACTGGCTTGAGTAGATAGTTGTACGCAGAACTTTTTATCTCGGTTTTAACTTTGATTTCATCTTCATGCTCATTCTCTACTTTTCTTAAAGCAACTGCAAGATCATGAACTTCCACATCACATCCAGGACTGCAGGAGTATCATTGCTCCAGCACTAATAGCAAGTCCCAAAGTTCACTTGGACTTGGCTGGCTTAAGCCACCCAGCAGTAATCATCACTGAGCACTGGATGTGCTGCTTGACTTTGATTCCTGCACTGAGCCAACAGCAAAAGTAGCTTTCCCTGAACCATGTGAATTTTCAAACAAAAGTGAAGACTCTTTTAAGGGTTAAGGGAAAATAGATATTGGAAAGATACATAATCATCTGCTATAGAAATTATTCTTCAAGTTCAGTATTTCAGGGTGTTAAAATGCTTAGGAACCACTCCCACCAGTGGACTCTGGATGACGTCAAAAAATCATGCCTTATCCAGGTCAGTGTGTCCATGCAGGTGCTGATACTCTTAGAACACAATTCCTGGTCTGCAAAAGAAAAGTTAGGGTAGATTATCTCTAAGTGAAAGATCATTTTCAAGATTCCATGTAAAACAGACAAAGCCCATAGCCTTCATCTATATGTAAAACTGTGCTACACCACAGGCCCAACTCTGCATCTCTTGGCTTAGGGATGCCTAGGATGCAATTCGATGGAATTTGTATCCAACCCCCTTGTTACTGGTTCTAGGTTTGGTCAACAAAAACCACCAGAGGCCATCAGAACTTAAGAGAAGAGGAGTCTAAAGTACCTTTCTTATTCTGCCCTAATTTGGGCCACATTTCAGCCAGTGTCTAACCCTGGGAGACAGAGAGGATCTCCTCTGTAATTCCAGTTCTTTCTGGGATGCTACTAACAAAGTTCCTTCCTTCTCTTCCCCAAGCCCTAAATCTCTTCATGGCTTGCCATTTTTGCTAGTCTCTAAATCTCAGAATTTATTTGTTTCTTTCAATCTATATACTTCTGTAACTACTTCTTCATTAGATTCTTCATTAATTATGTTGTGGCTTTGAGTTGTTTGTTTGTTTGTTTTTCCTTGTTGCTATTTTTATTTGAACCATTTTAACTGGATTCTGGACACCTTACTGGTACAATATACATACTTCCATACTACTAAAAAAAACCTTCCTAGGGAAAAAATAATGATTCTTTATCCTTATGTGTATGGATACACCTATGGACACAGAAATAAATAGCTCTTACTACAAGAATGTAAATAGATTTTATTTTCGATGACAGTCCTACTAAATTGGTAGCAGCTGTCTGGAGCGCTGAACTGAGAAAGAATTTGTGTCTGGGAAGTAAACTGAGAGTGTCCATGTCTTGAAAGCCAGAACCTGTGAATGTGGACTTATTTGAAAATAAAAGTCTTTGCAGATGTAATTAAGGATCTCAAAATGAAATCTTCCTGAATTTAAGGTGACACTCAAAATTCAATGACTGTTATACTAAGACAAAGGCAAGAGGAGATTTTGAACACAGAGCATGAAAAGAAGGCCATAGGACTGTAAAACAGTGATTGGAGTGATGCATACACAAACTGAGGAATGCTGGGAACCAGCAGAAGCAAGAAAATCATCCCTTGGTACCTCTGGAAGGAAACAACCCTGCTGACACCCGGCTTTCAGACTACTGAGTATTGGCCTCCAGACTTATGAGAGGACAAATGACTATTGTCTAAAAACCAGTGAATCTCTGATCATTTGCACAGCAGCCCCAGGAATATGAGTGTAGATCCTCACTCAGCTGAGTTAGGTACCATACTCCCCAGGGCAGAATCCTCCACTGCCATTCTCTGTAGTGTGAAGAGCTTAGAGACCCACTAGCCTGTAAGAACATCAGGGCTCCAATGAACTTCTTATGAAAAGTGTTTATATGGGCATTTAGACTCCATGAAGCCAGGGAAGTACACCACACCAGTACTCTGGAGAGTAGTAAAATATGTTCCTAAAAATACAGAAACAGATACACTTAGGTTCTCATGTGAAATTGCAAGTATACACATGTACATGTGAACTCACATCCTGAAAGCAGAGACAGTATCTGCTTCATTTAGTTTTCTTTTTTTTTCAAGCCATTCTCCTTGTGCCCCTAAACTGCCTCGCACACACATGATGTAGGATCACAGTTTGATGAGCGAAGGAAGGAGAAGAAAATGTATTAATTGGCTCTTTGGTGAAGTCCCAGGCACTGAACGGGAGCCAAGAAAAGCAGTTTGCTCTTAGATACTTCAATAAATCCCTTTGCTAATCTATGCTTTCAAATAGGCATACAAAGCTACACTGAGAAACTGAAGTCTGTGGGAAAGTCAGAATTTGAACCAAATTGAATTACCTGTGCTGAGAACTGGTTCAGACTTGTCCGGACTTTCGCCCACAGCTCTCAGACACACTGTCCTTTCCAGCGCACTCGGGCATGTAAGAAGGACTAAGTGACCTTGTTCAGTTATTTTAACATTTGAATTTGATGAACAATTATTAAAACAGCATAGCTGGTGGCCGACTCAAAAGCCACCCCTGCTTGACCTGGATCTGAGCTGTACCTCTGATTATCAATCAGTATGACCAAACAAAAGTGATTTTACTTTTCCCTGCCTCAGTTCCCTCATGTGGAAAATGGGGATAACAGCAGTTCCACTTCATAGAGTTATTGTGAAGATGACACTTATAAACTGCTTAAAACATGGGCTAGCATGAGGGGACGGTATGACCTAAATGAGCATCCAGGTATAACTTGAATAATGGGCAAATTGGACCCCAAAGAGCTTTACCTTTGGCCTAGTGTATCATGGCATCTGTTGAAGGACCCAAGGACCATACAGACATGGATCCAAATACTCACACCTCTCTTCTCATCTGGATACCAAAGTGTATAGGCTACATCTCCTGCCCATTCCCTGGCTTTTCTTTCCCCTAAGGCCATTTTGGAAATTTTGAAGTGCTAGTGGCACAAATGAGCCATAAACAAGAGGGCCATAGGAACAGGAAGATGTGGACTAAGTATTGCAGGAAAATATTCCATAAAATGCCTTCTTTGCTTTGTGCAGCCTTCAACCCTTTCTCTCCTCCTCTTCTGAACTGAGAACACTGTCATTCTGTAAAGAGAATAACAAAGATACATATATGCCTATAAATGGAAGATGAATTAGTGGCTGAGGCCCTTCTCTTGCCAAGGAAAACAAGTGCAGAGCTGCTGGAAGAGAGGAGCCAGGGGAGCTTGCAGAATCAGCAGCTCTCCACTTCTCTGGGACCCAGCTTGGGCCTGTGCAGGCCTGGGAACAGTGGCCCCGAAGTCCTTCTGGAAGGGCCTGCCAGGAGCCTTGGGGCCACAGACTAGGAGTTGCTGGGAGCTGAATACTGCAATTTGCCATGGGAAAGGAAAGAGACAATTGGAGGCTGGTGGCCCAGTGAAACCACTGTTTAATTCAACAGGCATCTACTAAATAATTGCTGTGCGCTGTGTGCAAAACACAGAGCTGTGGGGCAGATGCAGCAAGGTCATCATGTTTTCTGTCCTGAAAGGACCCAGAGGTGAAAGGAAGGGGACTTAGGAAAGTGACGGTAGGACAAAGGAAGCATCAGTAACTGCCTTTCCTAAGCATTAGTTGTGCTCTGAATCAGGACAAACTAGGTTTCCCAGGAGTTAAGGGTCACATTAAGAAAGGCACATTATACTATGTCTTAATGGAAGCACAGGATTTTGACAGATGGGATTAGGGTCATGGGAGGGTACTCTGGGCAAAGTGACCAATAAGTCACCTCTTGAGGCAGCAGGGGTCCAAGTTAACAGGATGGGCAAAAGTGTGAGAAAAAAAAATGTGTAAAGTGCACAACTTGGTGAAAGCCTAGAAGCTAGGCCGGGAAATTTCTGCACCTGGTTCAATAAAGGAGAAAAGCTCAGTGAAGGTTTTACAACTACAACCTGGCAGCAAGTAGGTTGGATTCCAAAGAGAAAGAATGGGAGCTCCTTGCAAGTGTCAGTCCTCGGGAAGGAAAATACTTAAGCCTTTTGCGATCCTTATAAAAATAGTCTAATCAACCTCCCACTCCTGCTTCATCTTGTGCTATCCCCACATTTGCCAGGCCAAGCTGGCTGTTTTCTGGGTCCTCTAACATATTCAGTATTTTTTTCTCCTTGAAGTTTGAGCCAGTCTCTAAGATGGTGACTTCCTCCTATCACTTCCTTCCCTATAAGTGCCATTCATTCCTCTTTGGAGAGGTAGAGTCCAATGTTCCATTTCCTAGAATCTGAACTGATGGTTTGTGACTTTTTGGATCAACAGGTACTGCATAAGCAATACTAGACCAGTGTGGATCTGGTATTGAGAAGAGAGGCAGTTTCCTCCTTCTTGCTGGCCTGGAGAAAATCAGCTTTGGTATTAGGAGTCTAAAAATCCTGAGCCCTCCATTGTCTCAGGAAGCCCAAGTTTGCCATATGAAGTGGCCACATGAAGAGAGATCACTGATAGTTGACCTCCGTTATTCAGCTGCCTAACCGAGCAATCAAAATGTGAGTCAAGAGACAATCTTAATATTCAGCTGAGTCAAGGCTTCAGATGACTCCAGGCCCGACTGCTATCAGACCACAGCTACGTAAAAGTTCCCAGTGAATACGAACATCCACCAAAGTTCACTCTAAAGAGCTATAAGAAATTATAAATTTTTTGTTTTAAACCACTAACTTTGGATGTAGTTTTCTCTTTCCTCTGAAATGTTATTTTTTTCTTGACCTTTACATTCCAAAGGAAAGACAGAACTCTCCATGATTCCCTTGTTTTTTTGTTTTTTTGTTTTTTGAGACAGGGTCTCACTTTGTAGTTCAGGCTGGCCCTGAACTCACTATGTAGCCCAGGCAAGCCTCAAACTCAGCAATCCTGCCTCTGCCTCCCTAGTGCTGGGATTACAGGTGTGAGCCACCATGCCCAGCACTGTGGTATGTGGTATTGATTGCTGGTGGGTGTGAGTCACCATGCCCAGCATTGTATGTGGTTACCGGGGATCGAACTCAGGACCTTGTGCTTGCAAGGCAGGTGCCAGAACCACTGAGCAAAATCTCCAGCCCTATGGTTCCCTTATTTTTGTCTTCTTTTCTCAAGGTTCAGTTCCCTACTCTACCTTGCAGTAAGCAGCAGAAGATGCCCAGCAAATCCTTGGACTCATCTCCTGCTCACCATCTAGCTCTGTCTCAGTATGCCCATAGCTATTTCCCTGCATCATGGAAGGAACCTGCTGGTCTCAAAGGAGGAAGTCACAGTCACCTGTCAGGTAATGAGTAGGAGCTAGACAGGTACCATGGGCAGAGGCCACACAAGCACAAACCTCTGGCCCTGGCAGCAGTGGCAGCTACTGTTTCAACAGGTCTCCACCATGATCCAGTCCTGGGGGAACATCTGCAAATCACAAGTTGTCTTAAAATAGGTCATGGGAAAGTCCATGGGCTGCCATGGCCCTTGACAGCCATCCCAGAATCCCACTGGAATGCTGTGCCAAAGTACACTGGGCCCTAAGGTCTTGGGTTCTGTGCTATTTTATTCATTTTTATTTTTTGGCCGGACTTTTAGTAGAGAATTTAGAATACTAAAGCTATGCTAGGGCATTAGCACATGCTCTGCTGCTCCCCTATGACTGGTTATCTAGGGAACATGTGCTCAGGCTCCACAGATCAACACAGAAAATAAGCTAAGTCCCCAAGACTGGATAAAGGAGATCCAAGTCCAGGGATGCAAAGATTGAGACCAAAACCCAAATTCTTGCCTTCAGTTGCTAAATCTACCCACCCAAGCCAGAGAAATATAAGTTACCTGGAGGGTAGACCCTCACTTCATTCACTTCTGAACCCCCAGGCCAGCACACAGTAGTTCCTCACTAAGCATTTAACTGCGAAAGTCACAAAACAAAGTGGCCTCCCCCAGACACAGAACAGCTCACCTCAGGTTGAATAAGACGTGATGAGGAGGCCTGGGTTGGCACATTATGGCCTATGGTCCAAATCCTGTTTTAGTACATACAGGGTGTGAGCTCAGAATACTTCTTGCATTTTTAAATTATTGGGAAAATATAAAGACAAATACTATTTCATGATAAATAAATACATGAAATGCACATTTATATCACAAATAAAGGATTGGGGGAACAAGCTAGTCTTTGCTATGAGTTACTCTACACTGAACGGTAGCTTTCAGGCCCTATGTGACTCCATTTTCACAGCAGTGGTGTCTCCATTCTGAGTGCAGATACTAAGACAAAACTATCTGCTAATTCATCATCCCAAGACATAACTACTGGATGTTGGACTTAGCCTATTTATCGAAAAAGTCAATTTCTAGCTACTCAGCACAGTCATAAGGCACAAGCTGATAAATCAAACCTGGTAATAAAAACTTTGCATTTGTAAACATCAAATTAAATCAAAGACATGTGGACATATGACACATCCAAGTTATTTCAGACCTCACCAAATCTGAGTTTTTCAGATGCACCGGACCAGCAAGCTATGAAGGCCCCTCATCTGGATCATGTAAAACACGGAATGCTCAACACTGGGGTGCCTGGGACCATACTGATCAGTCATCTCGTCAGACCACCAGGTAAACCAGCTTTCTGTTCCCCAGCTTCAGCCCAGTTCTATCCCCCCTGCTTGACGTCACCCACTCAAACTGCTGCCCAGACCCAGGCTTTGAACCAGCTCTGTTCTCAACAAGTCTCTTGCCCTGAAAGACTTATGCCTGGTCTGTGACCTTATCTGGATACCTATAGTGACTTCCCACATCTCTGTAAACTCTGTCTTGATTTTTAATTCTTCCTCTTCAAATCCTAGAACCACTGGTAACCCTTTCTTTATCATTCTATAATCTATACATTAATGGGAAAAGTATGATATGCGACTTGAATCTTATAGACATTTGTAATTAAGACTTGAAATTTTAAAACTATGATTATCTAGCTTATTTTGCTACTGAGTGAACCTTAAGTATTTGGCATGATAAGGCAGACAAAATTGACTCAGCTTTTGAACTTTTTTTTAGTCAATAACCTTAGCATATAAGGCCAGAAATGTGCCATCTCTCTTAATGGGATAGCTGTCCCTTGACAATATCCAATCCCTATTCAGAGTGTAATTCAGAGCTAAGCACCTCCAACAGAGTGAATTACAAAGCTGAAAAAACTTGATGACCCTTAGCCCAGTCAAGTAAAAGTTGTCCACATCTCCAATCCACTATTCATTGTTTTGAGCCAAGTATTTTCTCTCTCTTTCTCTGTCTCTTTCTTCTCTTCCTCCTCCATTTGAATAGAAACCTTACTAAAGTGGCTTAAACTGTCTTTAGTATAATTTGTCTAATAGTTATTTTTCCCTTCAGAGAAAAAAAAAATCTACTCAAAGATAAAGGGAAACTAGGAAAGAAAAGTTTAAAGGGTTCACAAAGGGAACCCAGAGAAAAACTTGTCTGATTTATGACATTGCTGAGGCCTAGAATGTTGGGATACTGAAAAGGGAACTTCTCTTAGTTCAAGTAAGGTACTGTTACCTAACTCAAGCATAACCATGCTCTTAGCCCAGATTACCTTCTCCCCTTGCCCCACAAACACAGAAACACTTAGCAACCACAGCCATTCAGTCAGCCAATAAAATGACTATTTCTTGCTGTCTCTCCCTGATTCTATGCTTGCCACTAGACACTGAGCTACAAATTCTGTCTTAGTGATTTTTATATTCCTCTTCCTGCTTGATGCCTAAGACTCCTACCTTGGGGAAGGCATTCAATGAAAGCTAGCCCTCTCTCCTTTTCTTTGCCATTAGAACAGAATCTAGTCCTCTTGCACCAACAATTCCTGTAGTGGAAATTCTCCGCAGTAAAAATGCTCAACTAGAAGTTGAAGACCCCAGATTTCTGATCAGCTTAACATCAATCCCCAGCCAAGATCTCTATCTTTAAAGAATCCTTGGCTTGCTGAAGGAATTGTCTCCCTTTGCTTTTCCACTCTAGTCTTCTGATTACCTACGTAGATCCCTGATTCATTCTGTCCTCTCATTTCCCCCTTGAACCTGAGCAGAAAAGAATAGTCCACCTTGCAGATAATACACACACACACACACACACACACACACCCCTCAACATTTCCTTTTTGAGGCAGAGGAAAGGAACTTTCCAAACTCTTAAATCAGAAGAAAAGAAACTCTCAAATAAGAAGAAAAGAAACTCTCGTCTTTCAACAGGTATTTCCAGCTGCTGGCAAGGGAATTACAAGAAATCTAAATACAATAGACTGTCTCCTGGCAGCTGCTGGTTACCGTGGCAACCTGGAACTTTGACAGACTGCCTTAGAAACAAAAGTCTTAGAGACAGACTTCTTAAGCGGCCACATTCTTCAGAACTGACTCCTCCAGGGAAAACTGACTTCTCTAGTAGAATAGAACCCTCCTAAAACTTCAGTGTAATGGGAAAATTTTAAATCACCACTTTAAAAAATAGTGGGAATCTTATTCAGCATTTTTAATCACACCAACCCATAATGCGGTGAACATGAACAGTTTTGGTTTAAATGTTACAAGTAACAAGAACTATGCACAAGGAAAAAAAATTTTAAAGGGATATAGAAACTAACTGGACCAGCAAGTAGAGACAGCCATAAGAAAGTGTATTTGGTATAGTGGTTCACCAACCTGTGCTAGAACAGACTCACTTAGAAAACATGTCTAAATACCAATTACCTAGTACTCTCCCCAGAGGTAATGGATTTGTAGATCTGGGATAAAACCTGAATCATATTCTTGAAGCATTTCCAAAGATCCTTTTTTGATGAGCATCCAAATGACAGGGCCAACAGTCTGAAGACTTGTCTTGCTTTGTTTCCCATCCTACTCCAAGGGTCTCCTAGGTCTCAGATCTCTGCTTCTGCCAGCTCAGAATTCTAGAACCAGAATCATAGAACACTTTCTTTAAAGACAAACAGCAGCCTGTAAGTCTATGTGTGCTTTGCTAGGCACTGCACCAAGGGAATCTGGGAGTTTAGAGCTACATCTGGCCTTGGACCAGACGTTGGAAGGCTGTGTCATTTCATGTGGGCTGCCTGCTGGGTTTCCACTGGGGTTGCTGCCTGGTTTATTTTAGGTTCTGGGTCTGCAAGCCAGTAGGCTGACCTTCCTTGGCTCTTCCCCAGGGAGCAAGGTACCAGGCTCTTCTGTCTCTGGAGCTGTAATTTCCATGGCATGCAGGTAAGAGCTGACTGGCAGCAATAGTTCAGATGGCCACTGAACCTGGAGAAGTAGCATACTGTGAAGCAGTGCCTGGACATGAGCCTTCACAGGTGATCTTGCCAATACTACTCATAACCTATGTTATGTTTAGAGTTTAGAGTAGCCATTCCCCTTCCCCTGAGGCCTCGGTTCTCTTGGCTATAAAGGGCTGAACTAGATAAAGACAGCATAGAAAAATAAAGAAAATGTAGGTGGTGAGACCAGAACACTTAAGAGTTCAAATGTTGGCTATACCACTGACCTGCTTTGTGATATTGAAAAAGTGGTTGAATTACATTTTACATTAATTTTCTCAACTACAAAATTAGTTTAATGAAGCTGCCTTCAGGAGGCTGAAGTGCCAACTAAAGACAGGAATACATATCAATGATAAGATTAAGCATTATTTGAAACCGAGCACACATGTGGGCACATGCACATACACATAATGCTCCTTAACTAGGAATCTGGAGAAGTAGGTGTGATGCTAAAAGGAAGTTTAAGAGATAAAAGATCTTCCAGAATCTTTCAGTGAAGAGCAACTAGAAAGGAGTAGAAACACTGATTTTCTGAAGGAAATCAGTATGAGTGGGAATCTGACACGTGCCTAGAATGTGAATGAGCACCTGTAGGAAGAAACCCTAAAGAAGAGTAGAAAAATAATCAGAGAATCTAGATCAAGAAACTGGTGTTGAATCACAACCCTTTCACTGTCCCGCATCATGACTTTACTGAGCCTCTCCTTCTTTATATATAAAATAAATTTGTCCTGAAAAATATCTTATATGATGCCTGGAACTTTAGACATGGAAAGAGTGGGGGGATGGGTGGATGGATTCCAGATGGGGTAAAAGAATGGAAAGAGGAATGCTCAGGCATCTTTAGGGGTTAGTAAATACATTAGTCTAGCTCCACAATTTCAGGAGTGTTCATGGAACTCTAGACCCCCACAATATTGATGGAAGAAAAAAAGTATTCTCTGGTCAATTAAATGTAGGAATGCCAGAATGATATATCCCTCTCTTGAAGATTTGCAATAAATGTCAGCATGTAAATGATTCTACAAAGTCTTTTCTAGCTTTATTTATACCCAGTAGCTCCCAATTTAATTTTCTTCTAAACCAATTTCCCACATTAAACCTCTTAAATTTGCATTGAACTTGGCAGGGGTCTTTCTGGACTGAATTAAAGGATAGTACCACTTTCAGCCCTTCTGTTTCCCTCTCCCCCCTCTTTCTTCCCCGTCTCTCTCCCTCCCTCCCTCTCCCTCTCTCTCTTTCCCATCTTTTCTCCCTCTTTCCCTCCCTCCCTCCCTCTCTTCCTTCCTCTCTCCCTCCCTCTAGATGAGGTCAGCCTACAGCCATACACCAAGAGGAGGAAGTAAGGCATTTCACAGGCAATGATGGTGGCATCTGCTTTGTGCTTTCTCTGAATACAGAGCAAAGAAAGGGGGCTCTTTCAGAAAAAGGACATTTCCTCTAAACCAGTCTGAGTTGGCAGCATCAACTTTTGCAGGCTGGCAGCTAGCCACCAGAAGATGAAGAATCTGCTTAGTCATTTCTCAACAGCAAAAGCAACTAACTTGGAAAAGAAGCCAGATATTACCCCCCCTTTCAGCCAAGTGCCTCTTAAAAAAAAGGAAAGGGGGGGACAGAACTCTAAGTGCCAGGAATTGACTTGGCCCATTAGGTAGAGACAACTGGCTTCCAGTGCCGGAGAATTTGCCTTTCTCAAATGCCATCATCCTAAACACAGTGTCCCAACATCACAAGTCTCAAGTCTTCAACTTTCCTCCCTTTATGGAAAGATGTCAGCCACAGGTGATGGTAGCCTCCACAGAGGTCTTGTGGTTAAATTTCTCTTCCTTGATTCATTCATTCATCTAGGTAATATTTATTGAATATTTATAATACACTGTATCTGTCTTGGTTACTTTTGCATTCCTGGGACAAAAAATCAGACACCCACAAGTTAAAGTAGGAGAGGTTTATTTTGGCTCACAGTGTGTAGAGGTTTTAGTCCATAGTTGGCCAGCTCCAACCCATGGTGGCATGGCAGAGTAGAAACAGTTCGTGTCATGGCAAGAAGAAGAGAAGGATCAAGGAAGAGGAGGAATATATACCCTTCCAGGCTAGTTTCCTACTTCTTTCCACCAAGCTTCACATCCCAACATCATATTCAACTATAAACTCATCAGAGGACTAATGCACTGAGAGGTATCATTCCCTGAGATCAAATCATCCCCTCAAATTCTATGAGATTTTAGGGGGACATCTATGTATAAACCATAACAGTACCAAAGGCCCTTGCACAGAAGAGCTTACAAGTTTTAGAGGAGAAAAACCAAAAAATGCCCAAGTCTACAGGACATAAAATATTATCAGATATGATAGGTGTTTTAGAGAAATAAATCAGAACTAGAATGAAAGATCGATAGATTGAGAGTAGGGGAAAAGTCAAGCTCCTTCAAGAAAGGGAGGTATGAACTAAGATCTGAATGGAACAAAGGGAGAAACCATAATATTTGGAAGGAAAGGCATCCAGGCAGAAGGACAATGAGCACTGTGGCCCTAAAATAGAAATGAGCCCAGCATGAGGACAAGGAGGTGAACTGGCACACCACATGAGGGGCAGGTCAGAAGAGCAGATGAGGTCAGTGATTACAGGGCAGAACCCTCGGCAGGACAATGCAAGGACTTTGATTTTATTTCAAATTAAGTGGATGTTTTGAGTGAAGGAAAGAACAATGAGTTCAATTTGACTGCTATGTGAAAACTAGAAGGTAAGGAAGGCAAGAATGGGCTCAAAGAGCCCCTCAGGAGGCAGCTGCCCAGTAGAGGTGACAAGGAATTGTGACTCCTACTGAGGTATAGTCAAATGACATGAGTAAGAGCTACGAAGCATTTTGAAGGTGGGGTGTTATGGTTTGTGCCAAGATGCACCCCTAGCCCTCAGGCAGTTGGAGATGGGGCTATCTCAAAGAGAGCTGGATCTAGAGTGTGTGACACTGGGATTCATTCATGGGGCAATGTTCCAGGGCACTAGGTTTAAGAATGTGACCATCACCCTCCTTAAGTAGGCTGAAAAACATTTAAATAGTAGACAGAGCTGTGGTCATCCCCTTGTTGGTTTGCTATCTTCTGCCCGCCATAAACTGTTTCCTCTCTGTAGTTCCTGCCTGCCATGCTACACTGCCTGGGAGCCAGCCAATTATGGACTGAAACCTCTGTAAAATGTGAGCCAAATAAATTCCCCCCTTAACTTGTGGGTGCTCGATATTTTAACAATGAGAAAAGTAACTAAGATTGTGGGTCAGTAAGACCTGCTGGCAGATGGAGCACAGGCCTTGTGAATTAGAAGAACAAAGAGACTTCCCAGGATATGGAGGGCAGGAGGAACATGGGGGGGTGCTTTGGGTACAGCACTTTGGATCAGATACCTACTGAGCATCCATGTGGAAGTGTTCAGTTGGCAGTTGGACATGTCTTGAGCTTATCAGTCAACATGGTAGTCATCATATAAATGTTTAAAACTTTTTGGATCCCTACTTCCAGAAAGGGTTAAACACACAATCAAGTATATTTGCTATCAAGTCTCAATGAAGAAGACTTTAACAAGATGTACTTAATTCAAAATGTATTTTGCTTTAGAAGGAAAACTAAAGCCTGGAGAAATGAAGTAACTCACTCATTCAAGGCCAGCAATTTGAATGTTGAGCTGGGACCAGAATCCAGATGTCAGGCACAGACACTGTGAGACACACCCTGAACTAGAATTCTTTTTCCACTATTTTCAAAATTCTTTTACATTGATTTCTTGAGTTTTTTTCTTTTCTAATTTGAAATTTTCTTTCTTTTTTCAAAAATTCAACTCAAGGGCCGGAGGGTTAGCTCAGTGGTTCCGGTGCCTGCTTCGCAAGTGCAAGGTCCTGAGTTCGATCCCCGGTAACCACATATAATGTTGGGCATGGAGATACGCCCACCAGCAATCAACACTGCATACCACAATGCTGGACATGGTGGCTCACGTCTGTCATCCCAGCACTCGGGAGGCAGAGACAGGAGGATTGCTGAGTTCGCGGCGGCTTGCCTGGGCACCATAGTGAGTTCAGGGCAAGCCTGAACTACAAAGTGAGACCCTGTCTCAAAAAGCAAAAAAAAAATTCAATTCAATCTTTTTCTATAGTTTAAACTCATTTTCTATATTAACCAATCTTTCCTCAAGAAAGATTTTTTTTTTTTCAAAATGTCCATGATGTTGGGGCTGGAGATTTAGCTCAGTGGCACCATGCCTGTCTCACAAATGCAACATCCTGAGTTTGATCCTTGGTACCACAAAAAGAAAAAAAAAAGTACATGATGTTTGCTGTACCTGACTATTAAAATAATAATGTCTACAAAGCTCTCTTCCAGAGTCTATAAGAGACTGAGTGACATGATACTCTTCACAGAAGACCCAAAAGACTTCACAAAAATCTCTTACAATTAATAATCAAATTCAGGAGTTACCTACCTTTCCAGGTTCCCCCTTCTCTCTCTTATGCAGAAGCTTTTCTCTCAATAAAGTTTTCCTACTCTAACCTCCACTGTTCATTCCTAAAATTCATTCTTTGATTTTTAGAGAACACAAACTCTCATTTCAGATTGGGAGCTAGACCTTACTCCCCCGTATCATTTTGGAGGCCTTCCACTGAGATTCCTGGACAGAAGTAAGAGTTTTCTTTCCTTCAGAGATTCTGAAAAGTTTGGTCTATTTCTCCAGAGATAGTAACTTTGCTTCGTAAGTTCTAACTCTTGTTCTACAGATTCTGGTCCTTGTTTTAGTATTTGTTTCAAAAGTGTTTTACTTCTAAGTTGTATGCTTTGAATGTTTGCACACTGCTTATCTCTCCTGTGGTTCATTGTTCTTTGTTAAAACTGTTTTATTCTTGTATTGCATATGTTTGTACTGGGTTGTTGCTTAAAATGCTGTAAAATAGATCTCTTCAGGCTTTTATCTGTCCCTTATAGAATATTAAACAAACATGGATACTCTGCCAGCCATTAAACACCATTAGGGCAGCTGCTGCTCTTAAAGCAGAGGACAGGTTTCTCCAGTTGTTCTCTAATGAATCCCCACTTGCAATCATGGATGGAATGTTGGCCAGATAGGTAACTGGATGCCGTTCAGAGACAGATCTCTGATTGCATGGAGCCAGTGGGAACTGAGGCAACAAGTGAGGAACCCTGGTCAAGGTGACTCTTTAGCAAGTGCTGAAGGTTCCCCAGAAAAACACTGGCTCCTGACTGCTTGTCTGGGTAATCGAGAGAACCTCCACATCTTGTCCATACCTAAAACTCCTCAGTGAAGTGAAAGGTAAAGTCTGCCAGTGATCACCAGATGTTCTCTGTCTCAGAGTACTCTGAATGATGCTGACAGAACCCTTTCATAAGCCACCATTATGATTTGAGTTAACAGGATGAGACCTCTTTCTCTCCTAGCAAAATAAGATCCCACATGGCATATATAAATGAATCTTTAATAAAATAGAAAATTGCCCAAATTATATATCCCCTAGGCATGGGTTCCATCATTTATGTAGACAAAAACGTTTGCCAATAGGTGGACTTATAGAATGCCATATGGTGCTTTTTAGATGTTTAAATGCCTTAAACTTTACTTGGACTTTCTCTCTTTGCTAGTGAATTAAAAGCTCCCCTTAAACCTCTTTCCATCTAACTGGAAATTTACTTTGAAATCTTCTGTGGTCAGGCCATTCCTTTTAGGGAGTCAAGTTAAAGAGGACATGGAACAGTTGTCTGCCTGACCTATATATGTGTCTTTACATGATAAACAAAATAGGACTCTAGACAACCTTTTTCTTCCTTCAGGTACATGTAGGAAGTTTATAAGGGTGTCTGTACTGACTTATGGGCTATGACTACTAAAAATATGAGTTTTGAATGTTTAGTAAGTAGGTTGGACTTGTAGGAACTCACTAACAGATGTTAAATCTTGAACATGCAAGTACACAAGTTCTGCCATGGCACTGGAGCATGGCAAGCTTTAGTTTTATTGTACAACCCCACACACACACTTAGCCAGCCTCAATAGGGCTTAACCTAAAAGACTAAAAAGACAAGAAATACCTGAGTTTTTCCACCAAGACCCAAAGCAGAATCTCTGACCAACTATTTCTAGAGGTGATCTCATGCAAGAGTGTCCTGATTTGTCCACTAATTTAGTTTCCCCTCTTGTGAAGAACTAGAGAGTAGTGGGTTAAATCTTAGTTTATTACCAATATTTCATATACCTCCAGTTCACTGGTGTTGGCACTGGAGGAAGTATAGTCTGGGCACCCTAAAAGTGCTCACTGGATTAAGAGTGAATTCCCAGGAGAAAATAAGATCATTTTTCTGGATCTCTTCAGTCAGTAGCTACCTGCTCTGAAGCAGAATGAAGCTTGAGGAAATGCCCTAAGAATGTCATATACCTCCAGTTCACCAGTACTGACCTTGGATGGGGTACAATCAAACAGAAACTTACAAGGCACCATTTTGTTTCTGTTACAGGTGAGGAATTCCATTTCTGAGCCTCTTACTCCTTTGGAATGTGTTCTTAAAACTGGAAAATGTTTGATGTTCACTTGCTGAAAAAAGAACAGTTTAATATTTCTCTGCACCCACACATGGCCTACTTACCCCCTAGAGCCAAGATGAAAAAAAGAGGGAAGTATTACTTATGATGCTATTTCACAATAAGATTGTATTGTAAGGAAAAGGGAAAATGGACAGAACTGTCATATATTTGAGATCTTCTTTGCTTTAAGAAATAGTTACTATTTGTGTTCAAATGTGAATGTGAGTCTCAAGAAAGCTGGACAGTCTTGGCCTCTATCAACGAGGCTTCCTGCCTTTGTCTTCTAGAATGTGAGGGTGAAATCGCTAAGGCTGTTCTAGTCAAAATTGATCCTACTGCTACTAAATCTGAGGTTGAAGTTTCTAAAATAAATCTTACTGAAACTTCACCCACTGTTACTAAGGCAGAAGTTTCCCCTACTTGTCCTGTGGAGCCTGAGATCCCTCCTCCCTATCCTTCAGTATGTGAGAGTAAGCCAGCTAATGATATAACCCTCTATAGGATTGTATTCATCCTCATCTCAAGCCCCTCTAGGACAATACCCCTTACAAGAAGTAGATAATAGTTTTGGATGTGGCCATGTCCACGTGCCTTTTTCTCTTAGTGACTGAAAACAAGCAAGATCTAGAAAAGTTCTCAGAAGACCCAGACAAATATATTGAAAACTTTAGAGGATTCACCCAAATCTTTGAGCTAGACTGGAAAGATGTGATGCTAATTTTAAATCAGACACTTACTTCTGGTGAGATACAAGTAACAATACAGGCTGCCATTAAGGCCAGTGATGAATATTGTATCATGCGTTACAAACCACTAGCTGAAAGGCAGCCAGGAGAGCCAGAGGTTCCTACTGGAGCATAAGCAGTCCCTACACGGGACCCTTGCTTTCCTGGTGATCAGATAAGGGACTAGTGTAGGAGACATCTATTCTACTGAATTATTAATGGTCTAAAAAAAAGTCAGTTAATTATTTTAAATTATAAACTATCCAATAAGAAGAAAAAGAACACCCCTCTGCCTCTCTAGATCGTTTGCGAGAGGCATTGATAAGACATACATCTCTAGCTCCAGACTTACTAGAAGGACAGATTGTTCTTAAAGTTTATTACTCAGTCAGCCCCAGATATGAGAAAAAAGTTACAAAAAATGGCTTCTGGTCCAGATAGTTCACTTGAGACTAATAAAATTGTCTCCTCAATATTTTATAATAGAGAGCAAGAAGAGGCCAAGGACAGGAGAGGAAGAGATTGAGAGAAGGCCACAGCATTTGCCGTAGCTTCCAGAAAAATAGACTCTGGGTCTCGCTCTTGGGGCTCCTAGAAGAACTTGACGACTCGTCTCATTTGCTATCACTGCAAAGAGCCCGGCCACTTCAAGAGAAAGTGCAACAAGAGGCCCCCTCGACCATGTCCTGATTGCAAAGGTGACCACTGGAGAGGAGACTGCCCTCTAAGGCAAAGGCCCCGGAGTTCAGATCCCTCTTAGCAGCCGGTCCAGCAAGACTGAAGGGCCACTCGCTGCCTTCTCCTTATGGCCGGACTGTCATCTCCATGGAGGAGCCCCAGGTAGTTATGACCACGGAGGGGAAAGAAGTAAGCCCGCTGCTGGATACTGGTGCCTCTCTCTCAGTCCTTCTCTCCAATCTCGGCCTTCCTTCCAGCCGCCATAGTGAAAGGAGTCATTGGAGAGGAGATAATTTGTTATTTCTCACAACTCTCAGGCTATAACTGGGTTGGCTTTTCTTTACTCATTGCTTTATGCTTTCTTTTGTACTCCTTTACACCCAGATTTTCAGTTTCTTTTTGCCTTTGAAAATCCTCGTGACCAGGCCTCTCAGCTGACATGGATGGGCTGTTCTCCAACAAAGATTCAGAGACAGTCCTCACGTTTTTGGGCAAGTGCTTTCTCATGACTTGGCATGTTTTGAATGTTCCCAGATCATAGTTTTACAATATGTAGATGATATATTAGTATATGCTCCTTCAGAAGAACTTTGTCGCCAAGGTACTTGTGCTCTGCTAACTTTTCTAGCAGACAGGGGTTATAAGGTCTCTAAATCTAAGGCACAACTTTGCAGCCCTGAAGTAAAACATTTGGGCCTTATTATATCTAAAGGAACTCAGAGACTAGGAAAAGAAAGAATTGAGCCAATTCTTTCCTTCCTCCAGCCAAAAACCCTAAAACAACTTAGAGGATTCCTAGGAATTACGGGTTTCTGTCACCTCTGGATAGCAGGATATAGTGAAATTGCATGACTATTCTATCAGCTTATAAGGGAAACCCAGAAAGCAAAGACCTTTATTTTAACCTGGGAACCTGATTCTTAGGTCGCTTTCCAAAAGCTCAAACAAGCGCTTCTAACAGGACACAGGTTTAATCTATATGTTGATGAAAGGCGGGGCATGGGTTTGAGGGTGTTTATGCAAGATCAAGGACCCGCTCAACAACCTGCAGGGTGCCTAAGCCAGGAGTTAGACCTTGTAGTGAAAGGATGGCCTGCATGCCTCAGAGCTGTGGCTGAGTAGCTCTCATAGTGTCGGGGACATCCAAGCTGACTTTAGGCAAGGATCTCATAATATATACACACCTCACAATGTGGCAGGACTTCAAAGGGAGCTTATGGTTATCAAACAGTTGGCTTCTTAATTATCAGGCCCTGCTCTTAGAAGGGCCTGGTGTTCAAATAAGGACATGTTCCTTCTTAAATTCTGCCACCTTTTTACCAGAAAAGGAAGAAATTGATGCTAAAAGGCATGACTGAGAACAGGTAATTCTGTGCTTATATGCAGCCAGAGAAGATTTATTAGACACACCCCTTATTAATCCTGATTTGATTCTCTTTTGTGATGGCTGTTCTTTCATAAAGAATGGGACAAGAAAGGCAGGATATGTAGTAGGATCCTGCTAATTATCATCCTTGGGGAATTTTTTTCTCCAAAGCATTTAGCAATCTGGAAAATAGCAGTATCAATTCCTTCTTCACAGGTTGTTTGACAATCAAAATAAATACAATAATATCTGTGGGTTGCTTTGTAAATTGCAAAGTACTATGAAAATGCAAAGGTTCATCATCATAACAGCTGCATTTGTCTTCCAAAAAGAATAGATGGAGATTGAGTAACAAATCCTAATGTCAACCCCAGGAGCTGGCCAGCCTCTCCTATGTCCAACACATGTCTCAAAACACCCACCTCCCAGTCTGACCCTACCATCCACCATTTTGGATTTCAGGGTTTAATGGAAGACAGATGAAGAGAGGGGCTGAAAAGGGGAAAAGCCACAGCCCTAAAGGTATGTCCAATTTTTTTCTACTTATATTCACTCCTTTATTTTACTTTCTTGTTTTTAAGTCACTAAGTCACTCTTGTGACTTAATGCACTATCAGACTCAGAGCCTTACTCCCAGAGACCAGCACTGCACCCAGAGTCTTTCTACTCTGGACTCCAAGAGCAGGTCCCTAATCCCCTGCCTTTGTTTCCTTGCATACAGATCTCTCTTAGAATTCTAAACTGTTATTCACCGTCTTGGAAACATGCCCAAGGTAGCTCTCCTTTTCCAGTTTTTTATCCTCAGGAAGACTGTTCCTGTCACATTTAAGATTACCTTCCCAACGGCCCTCTCCCCTCCTTCTTCTCTCTCTACCTTCAGTTCTAGCCTACTATAAATGCTTTACTATCTATAGGTTATTAGTTTTAGATGCCTGCATCTTATATATCTTCCCATGGTGAGGAGGTAGATAGCTCTCTGGGGTCCCCTTTTTAAGGACACTAATCCCATTCAGTGAGGTTCTGAACTCATAGCCTAATCATTTCTCAAAAGTTCCACCTCTTTATACCTTCCCCTTGAGAGTTAGAATTTCAGCACATAAACTTAAGGTAAAACCCTACATTCAGAAAGTAGCATAACAGAAATCCTGTGATATTAAACATTGCTCTCTCTCTTTCTCTTTCTCCCTCTCTTATGTAGTTCTACTTTTAAAAGCCAAAGTCCTCACATATTAAACGTTTCTGAAACAATCCTTAAGAATGTTATTGTTTCAAGAGATATTCTTGGGTATTAATTTAAAATGAGTTATCTGATCATATAAGTTTGGGAAATGCTACATGCCACAGCACCTAGAGGAAGTTTCATAGCAAAGCATCATGTTAAGGTTCAGAAAGGCCTTGCAGTAAAGACTTCCATTCAACTTTATCTAATCTAGTGTTTCCAAAATTTATTTAACAAAAGAAATCTTTTCCTTACTGGGATTTTTGTGTCACTTCCAAGGCCTTTGTGTCCCAAGAAGAGATTCCATGAATGTTGCTATAATCCTTCAGGGATGTTGTGGCTTATATCTAGAGTGTCCCTTAAAATTCATCTGTATGTGGAAGGTGATTGTATCACATGGACATACACTCATCAGCAAATATATCCACTGATGAATCCATAGTTAAATGTGGTGTGGGGGTGGGGCCTGACTAGAAGAGGCAGTTCACTGGGGGTATGATTTGGAAGGGTACATCTCCTTCCCTGTCACCTCCTTTCACTCTCTGCTTCCTGGCCACCATAAAGTGAGCAGCTTTCTCTTCCAAACCCTTCCATCATGTTATTTCTGCATTAGAATAAGTCAAGCAAGGACTTAACTATGACCCAAAGTAAATCTGTCTTTTAAATTTTGTCCCAGTGACAAGGAAAAGGACTAAAACCAGAGAGAGAAGATAAATTTAACCCTGCATCTTCCCACTGAATATGTAGAGAAAGCATCACTAGTAAGAACAGCAGACCTCTTATCCATCACCACCATTTCACACCCCCCATTTTGGAGAAGAATATCATTGGCATAGGCTTAAAAATGACTTTCTTCCTCTGCCCAAAACACATCCAGTATCTTCAAAGAGTAGAAGATTCCCAGATGTCTTTTCTAGTCTCTCACATTTCATCTCATCTCATCTCATCTCATCTCATCTCATCTCATCTCATCTCATCTCATCTTGAGCAAACCAACAGACATAGTCAAGAAGATCCAGGAGAACCCTACCAAAAGGAAGGAAATCTGGAGACCAAGTGTGATACGTTCTCATTAATCCCATTGCCAGGCTTCATATCCTGGTCTCCCAACTCATATGCAAAGGCTTTACCCTAATCTCACCCAGATCGGTTCTTCCAAGCACCCTGAAGAAACCTCAGAATTAGACATGATCATGCCACCTTGCTTGGTTAAGTTCCTTGTCATTCAGCTGGAATCCACATTTAGCATTTTAATTCTTTCTACTTTTTGTTATTCTGTCTTATTTATGTAATATATGTCCTTGCCTAGATTGTAAAATTCACAAGTATTGAGACCATGCTTTATATTCTTCCTTTATTTTTCCCCACAGTATCTAGTTGTTTGTGATAGTTGAAGATAAAAACTACCACATTGTATATAATGAAGGTTTTACTATTCTGACCCACCCCAGGGAAGTAGAAAAACTCTTTTATTTCACCTCCTCTAGTTGATCCCCAGAATCAACCAACACCTTCCATTTTCACTAAGAAACTAATCAAAGTAGCCCAAAGGCCAGGGCCTACTCATTGCTTAGAGCAACTGGTGACTCTCTCATGCCCTATCCACTCTGTTCTTACTGAGTTATCTGCTTATCAAGAACTAGTTTTGCTCTCAAACTTTCCCATACCAGTTGTACAGATTATTAAAGTTATGTATTTTAGATTATTTCTAGTACACATGCTCATTTCCCACTGCAGGGGATATTCTCTTTCTCACAAGGCCCATTCTCACATGTTCCATCCTGCTCTGTGCCTCAAAAAGCTGCTCTCTATGGACTGCATTAATCAGGCTTCTTTGTCCTGTGGTTGATGGTTGGATTCAGCTGCCAGAACATAACAACAGGAGACGGAAGTGGAGGGAAAAGAAGTTTGGCTATTTATTCCTCTGACTTCCTCCTTGCAGGCAGAGAGCTTAATGGTGGCTGAATTCCTTTGTCAAAAAATCATAACACCAATCAGGCAACTGTCTCTCATGTTGCTTGACAACATTTGGCCTAAGGGTAATAGAAGTTAGTCATTGACAGTAGTTTCTAGTCACTGAGTGTTTCAACACTGCTTGTTAGTTTCCCTCAACCATGACTACAATTTATAGCTGCTTTATTATAAGTCTTTCTGACACTTCTTTTGAGTTAACCAGGACCCAGACTGATGCACCTGCCAACAACTGTACTACCCTATCTTCTTTTCTAACAGATCTCCATGATTTTCTGATACCAAAATTCCATGTGCTCCAAGAACTATCTCTCTCAGTGGAAGGAGACACGTTTTAAAGATGTTAAATAATCTAAAGTCACATGTTTCCAAAAACTGAGAAACTTCCTGAGCCTTTAGTTGTCGTGTCTTCATTAGACCATCTCTTGTGAAAGTGTTCATTCATAAATATAGATGTTGGGCCAGAGGGTTAGCTCAGTGGTTCCAGTGTCTGCCTTGCAAGCACAAGGTCCTGAGTTCGATCCCCAGTAACCACATACAATGCTGAATTTGGAGACTCACGCCCACCAGCAATCAACCAGCAATCAGCACCACATACCACAGTGCCAGGCGTGGTGGCTCCTGCCTGTAATCCCAGCACTTGGGAGGCAGAGACAGGAGGATTGCTGAGTTCGAGGCTTGCCTGGGCTACACAGTGAGCTCAGAGCTAGCCTGAACTACAAAGCGAGACCCTGTCTCAAAAAAAAAAAAAAAGAAATATAAATATAGATGTTGAAAAATTCCACAAGTTCTAGCCATAATCACCTCTGCCCTTCATTATATAGAAGCCACCATAGGTATTCATATTAACTAGGGTTAATTAAACACTCGTAAAGTAACTATTTTCTTTACCTATTAGTCCACTGGCTTAAGGAGCCTAAAATTACCTAGCAGTGATGGTAATGATAGAGGCTTCAAGACACAACATTGTTGGTCATTCACCTCAAAGAGGTGTTTTGGTGCATTAGTCAGCCTTTCCATTACAATCACAAAATTCCTGAGCTAATCAGCCTAAAAAGAGGAAAGATTCATTTTGGCTTATAGTTTTGGAGGTTTTATTCCACAATAAATTGTCCCATTTTCTTCGATTTTATAGCAAGCCAGTGTATCATGATGGAAATTCATGGTAGGGGAAATTCTTTTTTTTTTTTTTTTGGCTTTTTGAGACAGGGTCTCGCTTTGTAGTTCAGGCTGGCCCTGAGGTCACTATGGCACCCAGGCAAGCCTCCGCGAACTCAGCAATCCTCCTGTCTCTGCCTCCCGAGTGCTGGGATGACAGGCGTGAGCCACCACGTCCGGCATTGTGGTATGCGGTGTTGATTGTTGGTGGGCGTGTCTCCACGCCCAGCATTCTATGTGGTTACCAGGGATCCAACTCAGGACCTTGCGCTTGCGAGGCAGGCACTGGAACCACTGAGCTAACCCTCCGGCCCATGGTAGGGGAAATTCTTAACCTTATAGTGAACAAGAAGTAAAAGAGAGGCTAAGGCTACAATAACCCCTTCAAAAATATGCTCCTAATGACCTAACTTCCTTCCGCTTGGACCTGCCTTCTCAATAGCACCTTGGCCTGGCAACAAGCCTTCAATGAGTAGGTCTTTAAAGGACAGTCAAGATCTAAACTGTAACATTCATTGTGCTCTGCACCAGTGGAACTTTGAAAACAGTAGAAATCTTTGAATCTTTGTACAGCCTACCTCCCACATTCTGGCCTGCATGTGTCTTAGTAGAGCTACTTCCATCTTACAGATCCAATTAGCATGATTCATCAGTGCTGTGAACAGAGATCAAGCAAGGCTGTTCTAAAGATTAAATCCCTGTCACAGAGAATGCACTTAACGTACAGGTTTCTTCCATTACCAAAGTCATTTATTTAGTGTCCTAATTGTAGTGTATTTTCTTAAACATTATGTGTGGAATACCTATCTCATGAGTTTGATCCAGTGAATTTGGTCCATGCTTCCCTTCTCAGGAAACCTACTTTTATGATCCACAAAATTGTGAGCTCCGTGGAGCACTAACCAGACCATGTTAGTTGTTGTGGACTCTTAAAATTTAAGAAGTTCCAAGCACAAAAACCTGTGGACTTAAAGTAAGTTCTTCTAATTGGATAGATTTGAGGAGGCTTTAAACAATTCCCAGGAGGCATTTCTTCTTTGTCCAAATTCTCTGGCTTGGGTACAAAAATGGAACAAAGATTTTTCATTAAGATTTTTCTCTATGTTCCTCTTCCCTAATGACTGCCTTTCTTGGGGTGTATTTAACCCTCTAGAGTTTCCTTGATTCATATGTGCAAATTGTGTCCCAGAAGAGCAGCAGCAGGTGAGGGGCTGTGACTCTTGAGGCAGAAACTTGCCACCAAGACATATGGAAATATGTTATACAATATCACAGCTGACCTTTATCCACTCTCTCCTCATGTTATATTATCTTGACATTTCCCATGCACCTGCTGTGTGTTAAGCACTGTGCTTTTATATGGATTAGCTCATTTCATGAAGAGCAGAAATTCCACATTATCTCTGGACTGGTACAGTCCATGGATATTCTTGGGTCTCTGGCCTATTTCCAGATCTGTTAAATGACTGTGTGTGCTAGTGCTATCTGATCTCACAATGTTCTTCCAATCCACCTTTGCTAATACTTCTACTCAGCTCTGAGATCTAGTTTCTTCTTCTAACAGAAGCCCCAGTGGAGTTTCCAGGCCTCTCCTAACTCAGCTTTCCTCCAGGGAATGAAGCCTGAGCCAGGAGCTAGAGAGCAGATGGCTTAGATTTTGAACTGTCTCCATGAAGCAGGAGTACAGAAAACAGAGGCAGAGGGAAACAGGGAGGAGAGAAAGAAGAAGTGAACACAAGGGTACATTATGAGCTTGCTGCCACTTTTGGAAATTGGTGCTCAATCTCATTGTGATCCTCTGAATACCCACATAGAATGAGCCTCATAAATGTCTCCTGAAGGATGGATAGTTAACTGATTTGTCAATTTGAATAAGAAATGCCCAACTAATTGGATTAGCATAGTTCTAGGTGTGGCTAAAGGGATTTACTGAAACAAAATACTCAGCCTGGTGTGAGTGGTACTGACCAATAGGCTTATAGCTAGAATGGAATAAAAGGAAAATGAAGGACGGCTTGCTTGTATTTCTCCAGAGGAATGCTGGTCTTCACCCTGATTATAGTCTCCTGGCTTCAAACATAGATTCTCCAGGTCCTCCATTGCAGACCCTTCAGCCTCCCTATACAGATTGCACACGATAGTATGCTCCAGGCCTTTGAGCTTTGACTGGACCTTTCAGATATCCAGCACAGAGAAAGCCTTTTTTGCACTCTTTCACACCTGATGCTCTGAGTGGTCATTCATCGTAAGCCTACCTTGTAACTCTTTATATGTTTATATATCTTACATTAAATCTGCTTCTCTAATGAACATTGACTGATACAGAGGGATAGAAAGAGAAGAATATTTATCAACTGGCTCAATATTAGTCCATTTTCTTAAAAGGCCTATAAAGAAATACCTCAGTTATGTTAATTTTATAAAGAAAAGAGGTCGTTTATTTCACTTCTTGGAGGTTCAAGAACACAGCACTGGTGTTGCTCATATGGTGAAGGCATCGTGCTGAAATGGCATCATAATGGTGGGAGCATGTTCAGGAGCCAGAAAGCACATTGTAAAACAGGAAGCCAGGGAGCAATTGATGGGTTAGCTCCAACAAGAATGAACACAGGGTTCCAAGAGAACTAGCTTAATCTCTTCCCGGATGATCTAAGGACTTCCCACTAGGGCTCACCTCTTTCTGGTAGGATGCACCTTCCAGCATTCCCACTATGAAAACCAAGCCCAACAACATCCATCCCATTGGAGCTCCCATCCCCCACTGGTCAATAGTTGTTCCATATGGGTTAACTTCCTCCAATTTGCAACCATTCCTGTGCCCAACATTTACACACAGTAATGCCAAAGAAGCCCTAGAAGAAAGACTAGGACACAAGATGCAGCTTAAACAAAGTTAGTCAGGGGCTTCAACTTGCTTGTGGTAAGAATGGTGTAAAAGGTGGGCCAAGAACACGTACAATTGCCAATTGTACATGGAATTTTTCCAATTGTAGCCAAAAATTGAGCCAAAAGTCCAAATGAGCCAAAAATCCAATTGTCTCAATTAAATATGAATTACAAATATGTAATATAAGTATAAATGAGTATAAATATGTTTCATGAAATTATTTGGAAATAGTTGTGCTAACTAGGTTATTCATTGCCTACCTTAAGTTCGCACTGGACTAGGTGCTGCATATTTCATCGCAGAGACCTGAAGCACAGCTGGGCATGGGAGAAGTACACTAGAAAGCCTCAACCCATCCCTGCAGTGTCCTTTAAGGACTTTATCTGTCCACACTGTGATCTTTAAATTTTCCACTTCACCAAGCCTTGAGCCTAGAAGTTACTCAGTCATGAGTGAAGAGCTCTGATCCAGCTGCACAAGGGCAGGAGCCCGAGGACAGAACACAGCAGAGTAAAATACAATGAGACACAGATGAACTCTATAGAAGCAGCGAACTCCTCATTCCCCGGAGCTGTGCTGTCCCATAAAGTAGCTGCTGGCCACATACACCTACTGAAATTCAAATGTAAATAAGTAAAACTTCAGCTCTTCAGCAGCACACAACACACTTCAAGTGCTCCAGAGCCACATGTGGCTAATGGCCACTATGCTGGACTGTGCAGACACTGAGCTCTTCCATCCTCACAGGAAGCTCTACTGAACAATACTGAAAGAGCACAGTCAACATTCACATGAGCCAAGGGAACCTTTAGAGCTTAATCCCAGCCACATTTGCCAGCTCATCCCCTGCCAAACCTACCCCAGAGGCTCCCTTCTTCTCTGCACCAAACCACATGCTTTTCCTGGCCTATACTTGCACTAAGCCATGGTGTTTTCCATAGATTTCCTTGGTGAGAATGCTCTCACTACCCTGTACCATACCCTGCTCTCTGTTCCTATCACTTACCACTGAAGGTCTACGACCCTCCCAGGAAGAATCAATCTCTTCTTCCCTGTGGTTCACAAATGATGTCTTCTTCGCAACATGATGGCCTCACATTTGCATGAGGCTCTCTCTTGCTAGTCTATGGACAAAGACTTGGTCTCATTTATTTATTTTTATTTTTATTCTTCTTTTTTTTTCTTTTTTAAGACAGGGTCTTGCTTTGTAGTTCAGGTTGGCCCTGAGCTATTTTTTAGAAAATCCATTTTACCTTAGCGTAATTTCTTTTTTTTTTTTGAGACAGGTTCTCGCTTTGTAGTCCAGGGTGGCCCTGAGCTCACTATGTAGCCCAGGCAAGCCTCGAACTCAGCAATCCTCCCCTCTCTGCCTCCCAAGTGCTGGGATTACAGGTGTGAGGCCAGGCTTATTCTTCTTTTTAATATTAGTTTATCATTTTTCTCTCTGACAAAAGGAATATTCTTCTATTTTTAACTGACAAATAATAATTATACATGTGTAGGGTACAACATAATACTTTGATGTATGTGCTATACACATTATGGAATGATTAAGTCAAACTAATTAACATCCCAGCATTTCACACAGATTTGTGTGTGTGTGTGCATGTGTGTGTGTAACATTTAAAATCTACTTTTGGCAATTTGAAATATACACTATGTTATTATTAAGCACAGTCCTCACATTGTGCAATACCAGAAACTTATTCCTCCAGTCTCACTGCACCACTGCAAAACCCACCACCTCCTTCTCCCTCCTCAGCTTCTGGAAGCCATCATTCCACCCCCTAAGTGTATGAGTTCGACTCTGCCTAGATTCCACACATGAGTGAGATCATGAAATGCTGTCTTTCTGAGTCTGGTTTATTTCAATAGCACAGAGTCCTCCAGGCTCAGGTTCATCCAAGCTGTTGAAAATGATGGCATTCTTTTTTAAAGCTGAATAATACTTCACTGTGTATATGGTGACCACGCTTTACTTTTGTAGCCTCTGGCTGAATCAAGAGGTTGACAGAGACAAGTCTCTTAATCAGTGTCCAGATCAGTTCCCTTCAGGGTTTGACCAGGGGTCCTACATCTCTTCCCCATCACAGTGGTCCTCAGCTCTGGCCCAGGCACAACCCACAAGGGGTCGGCTCCCCTGCAGCCCCTACTCCTTTCCAGGACAATAAAGACTTGAAGAGCTCCCAGGGCTGGAACCTGGAGCTCGGACCTCGTTGGTGGCACTGGAAAAAAGACTCAGGGAAGGCCACAGGCCCTCAACTCTTCTCTGTAGGGGAGACCAGACTGCTGGGAGGACGGCAGCAAGCGAGGGCTGTCCCTGAACACACATACACATGCGCACACATGCGCACACACACATACACACACACACACCACACACTGGCCATTATTTTCCAGTGGCATATTGTCTGACCTCTCCGGCGTCCAGAGCTGGCTGCTCTCCCAGCCTCCTACGTGGGCATTCTCCTCAGGGCACAGCCGCACGTGCCTGCCTTGCTGACCCCAGGGGTCCAGCAGAGCCAAGCATCCCTGTGCCTGCCTCCTAAGCCCCTCCCAAAGGAGCTTACCCACCATTCCTCACCACCTCTCCTGCCAGGCCTTTTCCTGTTGTGTTCTTTTCCTGGTCACCCATCCCCCCACCCTCAAGCTCCCTTGCTAGAAATCTGCCTGACAAACTTGGTGCCCCTTCCTTCTCCCCTGAAGCCACCTCCTGTGGCCGGTCAGAAGACCCCTCCTTTGGACACCTACAGTAGCCTGCACCCACTTTGCCTCTGATAGACAATTCTCACCGTCACAGGACTTACGGTGACCTCATTTCTCCCAAGAGCTCTGTTACATCTTCCATTCTTCCGGTCAGGTTCATCTTAAAATACAAATCACTGTTCTCGTGAGGGCACAAAGTAAAACAGAAGCCAAACTGCTTACACAAGCCGCTCCCAGACCCGACCCCTGCTCGGCTGCCTGCCCGTCCCTGGAACACGCCTTGCACTTTCCCACCCTTCTGCTTTTGTCCAGGTCCGAGTGCAGCTCAGACACCAGCCCTCTGTGCGGCAGCGGTGGGGGCAGCAGGGCTGGTTGCCTTCCTCCCTGGGGCTGTCCACCCGAGTTCATGCCCAGCTCCCACTTATGCAAGCTGAAAGCTCAAGAAAGGCAGCGAACCTCACTGGGCCTCAGTTTCCCCATCTACAGAACAGGATCACGGGGTTACCGGCTAGCAGGGGAGCAGGTTGGGTGAGCTCCACTAAATGCATAAAGCATGTGCCAGGCACACAGCCGTCCCTTTCCATCACTGCTCTTATTGCTGTCATTTCACAGGTAGATTTCATCAAACCTGCCTTCTCCCTTCAACCACATTTGCTTAAATCCAGCATGGGGCTTAATTACTTGGCTTTGTAACGAACTTGGTTTTGCCTGTGGCTGCCTCACTCAGAGGGCACAGGGATCAAGTCTGGCAAGACCTGGAATCTTCCCAAGGAGAGTACAGATGTGCGAACCCCATGTTCACTGAGTTCATTCTCTCCCTTCCCTTGAGGCCCCCTCCAATCGCAATAAAAGCCGTTTTCCTCTGACTATTCAGAAGGTGTGTGTGAGAGTGTGAGAAATCACGTGAGCAGGACAAGAATGTGTGTGTGAGGGTCTGAGAGTGTGGTGGTATCTGTGTGTATGAAAAGGTATTTGAGTGTGTGACGAATGGAGAGAACAAAGGTAAAAGTGTATGAATGCGTCTACATGAGTAAGCATGTGAGTGTGTCAGCGACAGCGTGCATATGTGAATGCAAGAATGTGTATTATGAGGGTGCGTGTGAATTTATGTCTGCCCATGTGTATATGTGAGTGTGCATATGTGTGAGTGTGTGTGAATGTGCAGGTATGAGGTGCATGTATGTGTATGCATAAATATGCATATGTGAGTGTTTGTGATAGTGTTCCAGAATGTGTGTGCACGAGCAATGAGAAGGTACAAGTGTGTGAGTGTGTATTGGACTAGGCTGCTTTTCAGGACAAATTCAGTTTCCCATTCCCTTAGCTACACACAGAAAAGTCAAAGTACCTCCAAGTCTGCCCGTTGTCCAGAAGTGATCATACTAAACTACAATGCACTTACTCAGCTTGTTTCTACTCCCATCCTCCCCCTGCTGCTGTGCAGAGAGAACAGAGAGCCAACAAGAAACCAGGCAAGGCTACAGGCCACGAGGGGTGCGGCCCCACCGCCTCCAGGAGGCTGCACACCTCACTGGATCATGTCCTTGAGACATGCAGACCTGGAGGAAGGGGCTTTGTTCTTCCTGCACTGTAAGTCTGGCCGTGCCAGGTACTCGACAACAAATGGAACTTGCCCAGAGCCTCAGAGCCTCAAGTGACAGAGCCTGTGTTCAAGCCAGGAAGTGTGACAATGTTTGTTCTGCAAAGTGGATCGGTGGATCTGTGCTGTGGGTGTGATGCCGGCTTTCTGGTCAGAAATGGCTGTATGGGGCCTTTGTCTCACTGCTGTACCACTGAGATCTGAGATTTTTTTTAAAAAAGCGTGTGTGTGTGTGTGTGTGTGTGTGTGTGTGTGTGTGTGTGTGTGTTGACTCAGTGACCAGGATATGAAAACTGGCGATTTCAGGAGGGGCCAGAGAAAAAAGAAGAAGAGCCTAGGCAAGGGTTCGTGAGTTGCAAATGCTCAACGGCGTGGGTCTGAAAAGTGCCCCTCTAGGGTCGGAGCCCAGTGTAACTGAACCAGGCCTGGAGGATCAGCCTGATACCAGGCGGGTGCCAGCTGGACCGTAGGCGGCAGCAATTTGTTCCTGGTGGAAGCCAAGCCACTTGGAGTTGTCGGATCAGCAGATGTCAGGGCAGGGCTGGGGCTGCAGGAGCCTGAGCTGGGGCGGAGGCCCTGGCCACTGCTGCTCTCTCACACTGTCGGAGGGACCTCTGATATGGTCAGTCTCCAAAGGAGCCCCGAGACACAGACAGCAGGGTCCCCTGGAGTGTTTGCCACATTGGCGTTCTTGAGCCTCCCCCTCCTAGGTCTATCTGTGGGAAGTGATCTTGCGATCCACACTTTTAACAACTACCTCTGGTGGTTCTGGATTCGTTAGAGGCAGATCCAGGCAGAAAGAATCCTAAGTAGTAAGTTAATACAGACAAGGCCCCCAGCAGCCAGTGAGACAGTGGAGGAAGGAAGAAACCAAGCGTGGCTGCAAACTCAGGGAAAAGTCCTGCAGAGTAGCTTCCTGGGCACCCCTCCCATGGCTTACACTGTCACCCCGCAGTGCAGCCAGCCACCCCAAGTCCTTCAAGTAGCTCGCACCTCACTAAGGCTGCCACGTGATATTTTTTATAGAATGAATGATGGAAATAGATTCTTTTTGTAAAACTAAAGATTGTCCCACTGTTCAGACCAGCTGAAAGAGTTTAGAAACATCCCCACTTGGCACGAAGTGGGGGTGAGCCCAAGGATACCCAGGCCTGCAGCAGGGATGGCTCCCGGGACATGACCCCTAATCAGGCCTGGGTCCAGCCATGGGGCAAGAGACTTTCTAGCCGCCTGACACTAAGTATCATGGTAACAGGATCCTGCCTCTGGAATTGGGTTGTTTCTGCCTTGAGTGAACCTGCAAGGGGAGGTCAGAGGATCCACAAGGGTGAAGTTCAGGGTTACCTAAGCTAACAGAGCACGCGGCACACCTGTGTGATGTATCGCTGATTTAACACAGTGCACCTTTCAGTTACAACCAGGCTGACATATGAACATCTTGGGTTATGAGTGGAATTTTAGTTTTTAACTTATGAACAAAGTCTTGAGTTGTGACCTGAATTGTGATCATTGGTGTTTCCAGATGGTCTCAGATACAGATTTAACACTTGAAGAGTTCTGGAAGAAACATCACAACATCCTTTCTTATATGGGGTTAACTGAGAAATCCTGAGCCAGTGTTTCTCTCAGGACATTGAGATCTGCCTGTGTACAGGAGAGAGACTTTGAAGGCTGTGTAGAGGAGTCTGAGACTTCCACTGACCAACTCGAGTCACAAACCAGCCCTTTCAAACAAATGAATTGAATTTGTAAGTCAGCATGCCATTGTATCTTCAGTTCTGAGTGGGGTCTGAGATGTGCTTCCCTCGAGTGTGAAGGCAGGGATAAGAAGCAATAGCTCACCTCATTCAAGTTTGTTCAGCCTCGCCATTAACCACTGCAAAGTACCTAGGGATCATGTTAGAGCAGATTCATTCTGGTTGGCTTGCGACACAGAGGACACCCCAGGTTGACAGGCTTACTGTGGGACAAGAGGAAGATGTTTTTAGGTACTTATAATTACAGTCAGAGTTCCCTAGGAAGCATGCCTCATACTCACCTAGGAACCTACTCAGAACAATTTCTGGCCCTTCCTCCAGACCTACTAAGTGGGAATCTGTGTTGGAGAATGCAACATTGATTTTTGGCACCCTGAATATGGGGAGTCACTGCTAAGGAAATTTCTTTTCATATCCCCACCCATAGGGTCAAAACAAAAGCTGGTGAGGTGGACTTCCAGAGCATGAGCATCATCCATTGATATGTCTTAATTATCACTCATAGGTAGCTTGGGATAAGGCAGAGCCAGCCAGAAGGCAGGTGCTTAGTAATAGGGTACCTGGAATCTTACAGACACCAGTAGGAAGAATTCAAGGAGAAGGGCATGTATTCGTTTCCTTGGCCACCAAGGGCCAGTTCCCTGCTCTGCTCACCCATCAAGCTGGCCCTTATCTCCCATGATCACAGTCCAGCAGAGAGGCTAGACAGATGCACGGGGGGGGGGGGGG
>PVIC010012096.1:0-40330 GCA_004025085.1 Thryonomys swinderianus
AAATCCGACTTGATCAGGGTGTATGATTTTCTTAATAACTCTCTGTATTCTGTTTGCAAGTATCTTATTGAGGATTTTTGCATCAATGTTCATTAGAGAGATTGGCCTGTAGTTTTCTTTTTTGGTGGGATCTTTCCCTGTCTTTGGAATCAAGGTGATGGCTGCTTCAAGGAATGATTTGGGGAGTACTGCTTCCCTTTCAATTTCATTAAAGAGATTGAGAAGTCCTGGTATTTACTCTTCTTTAAAAGTTTTGTAGAATTCAGCAGTGAAGCCATCAGGACCAGGGCTTTTCTTTGTTGGTAGGTTTTTTATTACATTTTCAATTTCCCAGATTGATATCGGATTGTTTAAGATTTTTATATCCTCTTTATTCAGCTTTGGAAGTTCATATGAGTCTAGGAATCTATCCATTTCTTCTAGATTTTCCATCTTCTTGGAATATAGATTTTCAAAATATGTGTTTATGATCCTTTGGACTTCTTCTGGGTCTGTGCTGACTTCCCCATTTTCACTCCTTATAGCATGGATTTGAGCCTTTTTCTTCCTTTGTTTGATAAGGTTGGCTAAGGGTCTGTCGATTTTATTTACCCTTTCAAAGAACCAGCTCTTTGATTCATTGATTCTTTGTATTGTTCTCTTTGTCTCCACTGCATTAATTTCTGCTCTGATCCTTATGATTTCCTCTCTAGTACATGCTTTGGGTTTGTTTTGCTCCTCTTTTTCTAGTTGTCTGAGGTTCATCATTAGATTGTTTCTTGCAGTTTGCTCTATTTTCCGAGTGCATGCATTCACTGCTATGAATTTCCCTGGCAGAACTGCTTTCATTGTGTCCCATAGATTCCTGTATGTTGTACTGGGGTTGTCGTTTAGTTGTAGCAACTGTTTAATTTCTTCTTTAATTTCTTTTGTGACCCATGGGTTGGTTGACAGAGAGTTGTTCAATTTCTACGTTTTTGTGAGGATCTTGGAATTACTTCTGCTATTCAGCTCCAGTTTCAAGGCACTATGGTCTGATAATATGCAGGGGATAACTTTGATTCCTTTGCATCTGATTAAGCTTGTTCTATGGACTAGAATGTGATCCATTTTGGAGAATGATCCATGAGCAGCTGAAAAGAAGGTATATTCTCACTGTGAAGGGTGAAAAATTCTGTAGGCATCTAATAAGTCTATTTGCTCCAAAGTTTGATTTAGCTCAAGTATTTCCTTATTGATTCTTTGTCCAGTTGACCTGTGAATTTGTGACAATGGAGTGTTAAAATCCCCTACGACTATTGTATTCATGTATAGCTGGCTTTTCATGTCCAGTAATGTTTGTTTTATATAATTGGGTGCGTTAGAGTTTGGTGCATAAATATTTATGAGTGTTATTTCTTTCTCCTGGATAGTTCCTTGTAGGAGAATATAGTGACCTTCTTTATCTCTTTTTATCAGTTTGGGTTTGAAATCTATTTTATCTGCAAACAAGATAGCCACTCCTGATTTTTTGCACTTTCCTGTGGCATGGAGGATTGTTTTCCAACCTTTTATTTTCAGTCTATGGGTTTCCTTCTGAATTAGGTGTGTTTCTTGTATGCAGCAGATTGTAGGATCTTGCTTCTTGATCCAATCTGCTAGTCTGTGTCTTTTAATTGGCCCATTGAGGCCCTTGACATTAATGGTTATGACTGATATGGATATATTCAGAGCTGCCATGTTTCTCTGTTCTTGGTTCTTTTCTTCTTTGCTTTTCCCCTTTTCTATTTAGTTTCTTGTTTACCTCAATGAATTCACTCTCCTGGGTCTTGTGGGTATGGGATTTTCTGTGTTTTTTTGCAAGATGTTTTTTTAGGATGTTTTGGAGTGCAGGTATCGTGCTTTTGAAGTTTTTCAGGTGTTCTTTATCGTGGAATTATCTTATTTCCCCGTGTATTCTGAAAGATAGGTTTGCAGGATACAACAGTCTAGGTTGGAGGTTGTTTTCCTGCAATGCTTGAAATACTTCCCTCCATGCTCTCCTTGCACTGAGTGTTTGTGTTGAAAAGTCTGCTGTGATCCTAATGGGCTTCCCTTTGTAGGTGATTTTCTTCCTTTCTCTCACTGCTTTCAGTATTTGATTTTTTTGTTGTACATCTGGAACCTTGATAATTATGTGTCTACGTGTAGATATTTTTATGTCACGGCGTTTTGTAGTCCAATAGGCCTCATTTATCTGTATGTCTATGTCTTTTCCTGTGAAGTTTTCTGTTGCTCTCTCTGACAGTAGCTTTTTTATGTCTTTTACACTGTCTCCTGCTTCCTCAGTGACTCCAATCAATCTTATGTTGTTTATCTTTGAGCCATCTAGAAGCTGTTGAATTGCTTTCTCATGATCCCTTGCTCTTTTCCATAGATTATACCTTTCCTGCTCGCTGGCTGCTATGCTGTCCTCTAGGTCTGAGATTCGGTTCTCTGCTTCATTCATCCTGCTGTTCAAGCTTTCATTCTCCTTCATCATTCCCTGGAGTTCTGCTTGAAGCTGTTTAAAAGGTTCCATTGCTTCTGCTAACTTGGATTCAATCATCTCACTGATCTCTTCTTTAATGAAGTCTTTCACTGAGAACAGTATCTCTGTTTTGATCTGAGATGAGTTCTGCTTTCTATTTTACTAGATCTGTTTTAGCTACCATCTCCAAGAGTCCTGGTGTTTGAGTTTCATTTTGCCCTATTTCCCTTTTCTCTGAATTTCCTTGTGGTGGTGATCTTTGTGTCTGGTTTTTTGTGTATTTTCCTATTTCTGCTTTTTTTTTGTTTTTAATGCTCTTCTTTGACGATGACAGGACAATGTTTGTTGCAGGTCTCTTTCTATTATCTGGGGCCCTTTGGAAGCAGCACTTTCCTGGGGGGTCCTCCTTGAATCTGTAATGACCCTTGAGAGTTCTCACTCCTGACACATCATGGTAAGTATTTGAGCAGAACAATCACATCATGTTTGTTACCATAATACAATAAATGCCAATATCAGTATTAAACACAGTAAATAAGACAAAAAGGTTTGTTAGATTCTATACTGGATACTTTGAGCTTATGAGTTACCTTTATGTCTGACTCCTCACCGCACAGCTCCGGGATACAGTGGGCTGCTGGACGGGCTTCAGTCCACTGGAAATGGACTGCACCTTGCAGCCGGGTCCGCGTGCTGCTCCCTCAGTCCACCGGAAGCAAGGCATGGTCGGCCCGCCTCCGCTGGGTCCGGTCCACCTTCAGGTGGTCCCTCAGTCCGCTGGAAACACGGCACGGTGGGCCCGGAGCTGCTGGTTCCGGTTCGCCCGCTGCTCGTTCCCCAGTCCACTGGAAACACGGCATGGTGGGCCAGGAGCTGCTGGGTCTGGTCTGCCCGCCGCATATTCCTCAGTCCGCTGGAAACACGGCCCGGCGGGCCCGGAGCTCAAGTGAATATAATTTTAAGACTGCATTTTATTTAAACTTATGCATCAAGAATATTATCATTTCCATGTGTGATCAAGTGAATTATTATTATTGTTATTATTATTATTATTGAGACAGGGTTTCACTTTGGAGTTCAGTGTGGCCCTGAGCTTACTATGTAGCCCTGGCAAGTCTCAAACTCAGCAATCCTCCTGCTTCTGTCTCCTAAGTGCTGGGATTACAGGCATGAGCCACCATGCCTGAAACTGTTGTATGAAGTACTGATTGCTGGTTGGTGTGAGTCATCACACCTGGCTTTGTTGTGTGTGATCACTGGGGATCAAACCAGGGGCCTTGTGCTTGCTAGGCAGGCACTGGAACCACTGAGCTAAATCTCCAGACCTCCAGTGGATTATTAATGCAATGTTTTGCCTTTCACAGAACATCTACAGAGCTGGTTTCTTCTGTGTTTGCAGCACATCTCCAGTGCTGAGCCATGCTTGCAGTTCTTGCTTTACTGGAAGGTCAGTTGCAGATGCAGAAATACCAGCTCACTGTGTCACAGTATGTCTTATGAAATCTCTTTTCTTGATTTTTTTTCTTTGTTTTAATTCTTTTAGGTTCTTGTTCATGAGCAAACTAGCCTGAAAGTGATTTTCACTCAGTGTCATGTGAGCAGCAGACAGCTAGGAGGAGATCTTAGGGGTTAGGGGAACGTTAGGATTGCTTTGCTCATGGAAATCGTGCATAGGGTATTATTTGTTTAAAATTTCACCAAATTTGGTGTTAGCCAATGTGGGCCCTCTTCCCAATTTGTCCTCATTCTTTGACTTTGGCCCTGTTTCTTCCTTTCTAAGAATTTTATCTTCTTCATTTTCATATTTGAACCATCTCAGGACCTTAGTTCAGTCTTGTGTGGTGCTCATCTTCTAATAAATTTCCAATAAGTATTTTTTGTCCCTGTGTAATGTTTATGGGATTGGAGTCGAAGACGTACATTTTCTCAAGGTCAGGATTTCAGAAACCAGTAGAATTGAGTTAGTTTTGGTAGACTGAGTTACTTTCCTATATTTAAGTGCAGGGCTGGAGATTTAACTCAATGGTTCTGGTGCCCACCTAGCAAGCACAAGTTCTTGAGTTTGATCCCAGTAACCACATGCAACAATGCCAGGCATGGTGACTCACACCTACCAGCAACCAGTACCACATACCACAGTGTGAGGCATGGTGGTTCATGCCTGTAATCCCAGCACTTGGGAGGCAGAAGCCAGAGGATTGCTGAGTGCAAGGCTTGCCAAGGCTACATAGTGAGCTCAGGGGCAGGCTAAGCTACAAAGCAAGACACTGTCTCAGAAAAAAAAAAACTACTTTCGATAAACATACAATACACTTTACTTCTCAGAGATATGAATGCTTTGTATAAATTGAATACACACATTTGCATGTTTTCAATTAGTATTTGTTTTCTTCTTGGTAATGTTATGTTGAATGACTACGTAGGTTGTAAATTTAATATTAAGATTTTATCTTGGTATGGTAAGATTCTCAGATTGAGAAATTTGATCATCTGCTTGAAAGAAAGCATTCTTATCCATTTTATGTTAAAACTTTGTTCTAGTTGTTTGATCTTTTGAAAATATAGTTTCTTGAGAGACAGTTACAATGTTTCTAATATTGCAATAAAACTGTTAATGGGCCTACAATAAGGAAATTAAAATTTTTTTGTGACAGTGATGAGAGATAAATGTAAAAGTCATCTCCAATTATCTGTAATTGTATGAGGCTTTCTTTCACATATATCACTTGTTTCCCTGTTTAATCCTGTCTTCTACAATTATTCCTTTGGCATCAGTTTTCTGTAATTGGAATTTAAATTGTGAGTTCAAGTTATTGCAACCCTTATAATATTTATAGCTCTCCCCTACATTTTCCTTCCTTTCCCTGTATTTTTTCTCTCTTTAAATAAAGGAACATATAACCAGTTTCTCAGAGAAATTATTTTGTATTTTTTCTCAATAATGATAATAAAAAGTTGTTCTGTCTTTATAAAAATAAGTGCAAGCATTCCTCATTTGTGTTTCTTTGCATATTAATATGTGAATGATAATAGTGCATATAATATTGCTTGGAGGTCCAAATGTCGCCAAGAATAAATTGAGATGATGTATTTTATTAGACCTAATATGTATTTAGGAATGAAGTGGTAATAGGTAAAAAAGATTTAATGTAATAAAAGAAATGTACTTCAAATGCTAGACTATATTTTTCACACTAAAGAATCATGAGTAGCATGTTACATAGTAAAATCAGCAGGTAACCAATTTAACAGAATTCCCTATGGTCAGCTTTAGTTTTGTTTTTAAATTTTCTTTTATGTGCTCACTTCGGCAGCACATATACTAAATTTTCTTTTATGTGATTTACAAATCCCTTACAGCAGGATATTAAATTTCAGGGAAATCTACTCAAAAATTGACCCACCAGTTTCTAGATGTTATTTAATATTTTTGGTGATTCCCCAATAAAAATGATGGACTCGGGGCCAGAGGGTTAGCTCAGTGGTTCCAGCGCCTGCCTCGCAAGTGCAAAGTCCTGAGTTCGGTCCCTGGTAACCACATACAGTGCTGGGCATGGTGACTCATGCCCACCAGCAATCAATACCACATACCACAGTGCCGGGCGTGGTGGCTCACGCTTGTAATCCCAGCACTTGGAAGGCAGAGACAGGAGGGTTGCTGAGTTTGAGGCTTGCCTGGGCTACATAGTGAGCTCAGGGCCAGCCTGAACTACAAGGCGAGACCCTGTCTAAAAAAAAAAAAAGAATGATGGACTCCAAGCCATGTTGGAGATATTTTTCCTGTGGAAGTGATAGATTCTCATGGACCACATCCCTCTGTCTTCATCCCACCTTTGTGATTTAATTTAAAGCAATGCAAAGGGATCCATTCTTGCAAGCAGAGACTGTGGTCCCCAAGAATCCCACAGGGCTGATCTTTATGGTTAAATTTGTCAATATTTGTTTAATACATTAGATATAAAGTTTCCCATAGGAGTGTGTTTATCTATAGTTTTTGCCTTCTCCCATTCAAAGGCTAAGGGAATCCCTGTTGTCTGTTATATTAACTGGGTCTTCTCACAGTGATGTTCAAAGATCTCTGAAGAGTTCCATTCTTTCTAATCCTAACTTCTTTTTCTGCAGGAACTATGTGCTGGTCAAACTAGGCTATTTTCTTAGATGACTAATCGTCTATTAAGGGAAAAGGATTTTAAAATATAGTGAATTATGGAATACTATTCAATTTTTGAAAAGAAATAAATTCTGTGATTTGAAACAATATCTATAGAATAGGAGAACAATATTAAATAACAGAAATAGGCCAGAGTCAGAAGGGCAGGTGCTCCATGTTCCCACTTAGGATATGGAACCTAAAACAGGGTGAGAGGTTGAGGGTATGAGATAGTGGTGATTGAAGGCTTCAAAGCCCTACTTAGATAAAAGGAACCAGTATGATTTTTTTCTTTGAAATAAATTGCACATCATGAAAAATACAGGTAATCGGGTTTTTGTTTGTTTGTTGTGACAGGGTCTTGCTTTGTAGTTCAGACTGGGACTAAACTGTAGCCCAGGCTAACCTCAAACTCATGGCAGTCCTCCTGCCTCTACCTCCCAACTGCTGAGATTACAGGTGTGAGCCACCATGTCTGGGATTGTGGTGTTTGGTACTGATTGCTGAGATTACAGGTGTGAGCCACCATGTCTGGCACTGTGGTATGTGACACTGGGGTTTGAACTCAGGACCTTGCTTACTAGGCAGATTCTGGAACCACTAAGCTAAATATCTGGCCCATTACAGCTAATAGTTAAGGACTGTATATTTAAATCCCACTGAGAGTAAATTTTAAATGTTCTCATTATAAAATGTATTAAATATCTTAGATAATTAACATGTTAATTTCCTTGATTCAATCAATTTACATTGTATAAAAAGTCATGACACCTTGTTTCTATATATATATATATATATATTAAGCCTAACTATATTGTATTAAAAAGTCATAACACTTTTTAATTAAAAAAAGGAAAGTTTCAAATGGTTATACAGTTTTCATACCAAAATTCACTCATTATCAATGTACTATTTAAGGATTTTTAGTAAATTTTAGGATAGTGCAGCCATCACCATAATCCAGTTTTAGAACATTACTGTTTCCCTAAAAGATCCCTTGTGCCTATTTATGTTTAATCCATTTTCCTACCCAATCTCAAGAAAATTTGAATCTATTTCCTGTCTCTAAAACTGGCCTTTTATGGATACATTATAAAAACAGTGTCCTATATTAGGTCATGTTTTGCACTGGAATCTTTTTTTTAATTGAATACTTTATTGGTACATTTTATATCAGTCTCACAATCACATACAACATTGGGGAATTTGTACCAGTATATGACACAAGTTAATTCCCATTTTTATCCACATCCCTACCCACCCTGCACTGGAATCTTCTACTTCCATGCTTCATCTGGGTCCTCATGTATCCAGTTTCTTCCTTTTTATGCTAACCTCACCATTACATTTTATGGCTGTGCCACATTTTATTCACTCATCAGTTGATAGTTGGTTAAATTGTTTCCATTTTCTGACCAATACTTGGATAATGCTCTTGTGGATGTTCATGTACAGGTCCTTATACTTGTAGAAAGCATATGGACATATATTTGTAGTTTTTGGTGATGCTTGGGAGTGAGATTGCAGGGTTGAAATGTAAAATTTACATACTAGTTAGCGTTGATCACATAAAATATTTTTTTTTGCTTTGCCCTTGAATATCTCTGTGCTTCCCTTTCCTTTGAGAAGCTCAGCCTCTGCAGAGAACTATATTGTCTCTCTTCTAGCTGCCACTTAAGGTTTATGCCCTACACTCTTGAGCCTGAAAGCCAGGCTTCCTCTCGGTCAGTCACTTCTGCTCTCCCTTTCAGCTAGGTTTCAGTCATCTCAAGTCCCCTGCTCAGTCTCCCCTCCTCATTCCCACAAGACAGCCATGTTTCACTTTGTCAGGGAGCCTGAGACCGTTAGCTGTATCTCCCACACTCTACCCACCCTTCTGGAGACTTGACTGCCTCCTTCCCAACTTTCATGCTATCCTTCTCTCAAAGCATAATATCTCCTGTTCCTCTTTAATACTCACCCTTCTCTCAGCTTCTTGGGCCTTCCCCCAGCCTCTATTTTTAAGGTTCTTATAGCCTCTCATTGAAACTCAGAGCCTCACACATGCCAGGCAAACAGGGTACCACTGAAATACACCTCCAGCAGTTTTTTGGAAAAAAAAAATCTTTGAAAAAATTTTTGAAATAAGTTCTTACCAGGTTGCTCAAATGCCCAGGCCATCATGGAACTTGTGATTCTCCTGCCTTAGTCCCTGAAGTGGCTGGGGTCACAGGTTTTTACCACCACATTCAGCTTGTGGATTGATTTCATTTATCTATGTTTTATAAAACTAGCTTAAAAGAACCAATATGTGAAATCAAGCATGTCAGCAAACACAGTGTGGAGTACTGTTGGCTGCAGGCCTGATGCTGTGTAGCAGATCTCTGAGACATTTCGCCATGTGTGACTGACTGTAGCTATTGCACAGCCACTCCTTTTCCCTTCGCCAGCAGCTGCCCTTCTCTTTCTGTGTCTAAGGTTAACCAGTTGGGCACCTCAGATAGACAGAATTATGGGGCATTTGTCCATTACTGGTTATTGCACTTAGCCCAATATCTTTGGGGTTCATCTATGCTGTAGCAAATGGCAAGATTTACTTCTTAAGTCTGAATAATTTTCCACTGTGCATATATACATTTCATTTATCCATTCACTTGTCAATGGATATTCAAGTTGTTTCTACCTTGTGGTTGTGAATAATGTTGCAGTGAAAATAGGAGCACAGATTTCTCCTGTCTTCAGTTCTGCAGTGAAAATAGGAACATGGAGATCCTGTCTTCAGTTCTGTGAAATGTATCCAAAAATAGTGTTACTGAAGCATATGTGGTTTAGTTTTTAATCTTTGAAGTAACTCTACTGTTTTCCATTGTGGCTGTACTGATTCATGGTCCAGTTTCCTCACATCTTCACCAACACTTATTATTCTCTGATTTTTTTTCAAATGGTATAAACAGGTATGAGCTGATATCCTGACAGGTGTGGGGTTTATCTCATTATGACATTTGCCTAACAGTTTGTCCTGTGGAACACTTTCATTTTGTTCCTTCTTTAGAACAATGTCTATTCAAGTTCTTTATCTGTTTTTAAATTGAGCTATTTGATTGTTGAGTCATAGGGGTTGCTTATCTATTTTTTTAATTAAAATACATGGTCTGCAAATATTTTCTCTGTTAGGCTGCCTCCTTACTGTGTTGCTGGTTTCCTTTGATGTGCAGAGATGGTATGGGCTGATGTAGCCCCCTTGTCTATTTTTGCTTTTGCTGCCTGTGCCTTTGGTGCCACAGCAAAGAAGTCATTGCCAAGATCAGTGTTAAGAAAATTTTCCCCTTCATTTACTTCTAGGATGCTTATATTTTCAGGTTTTGTTTAAATATTCTATTTTGAGTTATTTTTTTTAAAAATTGAATTCTTTATTGGTACATTTTATATACACTTCACAATCACACTCAACACTGGGGAATTTGTACCAGTATATGATAGAAGTTAATTCTCATTTTCACCCATATCCCTACCCACCCACAACACCTCACCCCTTATATATATGCTATTTCTTTTTCTTTCCAAATCATATTTATTCTTTCCCCTTATTACATTCCCCTACCTCATTCCCTTTGAATATTTTCTATTTCACAAAACCTGTCACACATGCTAGAACTCATTTACATCTACAGGTTCTCAAACCAGAGAAAAGATATGACATTTACATATCTGTAATCTATTCATTTCACTTATTAGTGTGTCCTCAAAGGGTACTCATTTGCAAATAAATGAATGAAACTTTCCATTCTTTATGGCAGAGTAATACTCCATTTTATTTTTAAAAAACACATCTTCTTTATCTAGTCTCCAGTTGATGGGCATCTGGGTTGTTTCTAAGACTGGGCTGTCACAAACTGAGCTGCTGTGAACATGGCTGTACAATATGATGTCTTTACAATATGATTCTTTTAATTCCTTTGGGTATGTTCCTAGCAGAGGACTAGCAAGGTCAAATGGGACCTCTAATCCTAGTTTTCTGAGGAATATCCACACAGATCTCCACAACGGTTGTACGTCTACAATCCCACCAACAGTGGAGAAGGGTTACTTTCTCCCCTCAGCCTTTCTAGCATTTATTGCTTGTTGATTTCACAATAGTAGCCACTCTTTGTGGAGTGAGACGAAATTGAAAGAGAAGTAGTACTTCCAAAATCATTCCTTGAAGCAACTATTACCTTGATTCCAAAGGCAGAGAAAGATCCAATCAAAAAAGAAAACTACAGGCCAATCTCTCTAATGAACATTGATGCAAAAATCCTCAATAAAAATATTGGCAAACAGAATACAAAGAGTTATCAAGAAAATCATACACCTGATCAAGTCAGATTTATCCCAGGGATGCAAGGCTTTTTTTTTAATTGAGACAAGATCTCACTTTGTAGTTCAGGCTGGCCTTGAGATCACTACATAGCCCAGGCTGGCCTCAAACTCAAAGCAATCCTCCTGCCTCTGCCCTTCAAGTGCTGGGATTACAAGTGAGTGCCACCATGCCTAGCATTGTGATATATGGTTACTGGGGATCAAACTTTGGACCTTGCAAGACAGACATCAGAACCACTGAGCTAAACCCCCAGCCCAGAAAATTTTGTTTTTCTTTTTCAAAGTTGTTTTAACTTTTTGTGGCACTTTATAATTTTATAGGAATTTGTATTTACTTTTAAAAATTCCACAAAATATGCCATTGGGGTTTTTATAGAGATTACAGTGAATTTATAGATTGATTTGGGTATTATAAACAGATATTTTAAAGTATTCCACTCTATGAACACAAGATGTTCTCCTATTGATTTGGGTATTGTTTAATCTTTCCACTTTTAACATGGTTTCTACACTTGGGCTTCTCTGAGGCCAAACCCAATGAGTATTTGTGGTTATAATGTGCCTTCCTACTGTGGTTAGTACTCTTACCCTCTCCCATGTTTTTGGAAATCTTTTTTAGCTTCCTCAAAAATACAACCATTCCTGGAACGATTTCTTCTACATTCTTCTCATAGGCTGCTCTTCCTTCTCCTGCCTCTGAGTATTGTGTTTTCTCTGACATCAAAATATATGTTCTTGATTCATTTAGTTGATTTCATATACCATTGTTGGGCCATAATCCCCAGTATTTGAGAGACATTTTAGGATAAAGCAAGAAACAGCTCTGAGAACTGAGCCTATTGCTTCTTTTTTCAGAATTGAGATCTAGAATGTTATTTTACTAAGTGTATATAATTTCACACACATCCATACAGTCTTCTCATTTGTTACAAAGGTTTTCACCCTTAGAAAATACACTGAAAACACTCTCCAAATTTAAATACTGTGTGTTGCACTGCTATTGTTGTAACAATAGTCTTTGCTGGTTCTAAATAAATAAGTAATAATTGTTTCAAAAATCCTGATCAGAAATACTATGTGCTCTGTTAAGTAGCATGGCATTAATACAACACTTGATGTTTGATTTAGGTGAAACCAGGTGAAATGAGTTGTCACAGCCTAGCACCACGGGGACTTATATGGTACTGACGAGATCTCCTCTCGAGAGCATTTCTCCCTTTTTTGAAGGGCTTTTGTGGGTTCACAGAAAGTGGATTCTTTTCTCTTGGTTTCACTTTTGAAGGAAAGTCTCTGTGTTAGTTGCTTTTATTTCATTGCTGAGACAAAATACCTGACTGCCAAAGTTAAAAGGGAAGGGGTTTATTTGGTTTACAGTTCATAGCAGTTTTAGGGCATAATTGACTGACTCCAAGGCAAGGATGATAAACAGGCATCACAGAGGAGAAACAACATGGTATGCACAAGGTAGCAAAATAACAAGGGAAAGTTTAACAGCATCTTTGTGCCTCTTTGTCTTATTCAGACTACCAGGATCTGGGTGTTGCCAAACCGATCACTCACAAGCAGTAGTTTAGTAATCACATGCCCTTAACACTAGCATCACACATTCCAGATTCAACAACCTCTGAAAAAGAAAGTCCCACCTCATCTGCATGAGACTTTGAGGGACATCTAAACACAAACCATAACAGTTTCCGCTGAAGTTAAGGAAACTTTGAGCACTAGACACACTAGGAGTAATATTTAATGAGGAATCATTGTTTACAGTTGACTTAGGGGATGTCTTTGATGATAATATTTAGTTGGAAACATCACAAAGAATATTTATGTTAACATGTTTCTAATTAAGAAGGTAACATTGTAGAGGTTAAATTTGGACTGTGAACATGGAGGCTTGGACCACACAATAATTTATACTTTTCTTCTTCCTCCTCTTCTTCCTCTTTCTCCTCCTCCTCTTCTTCCTTCACCCTTCCTCTTTCTTTCCCAGTCTTATATTGACCTAGTATAACACAGACCCTAAATATACATATGGAGACAATTTAGTACAGAAATGTTATTTACTTCTTAGCCAGAAAAGATGCCTAGAGCATGTAGATAAATTAAGATATTGTGCTATGTTAATTGAAATATTGGTTTTCTGTTAAATATGCCAAATCTTTAGAAAAGTAATTTGATTTAGCTCCCTTTTTAACATACTCAGAGTATCTCACATTGAAAACTAATTTTTCCTAATTGTATCAAATTTAGTTATAAGCAGAAATGAGGTTAACATAGTTTTTAATATTTAAAATATCTTTAACAAGATTTTGGCACTGTAGCTTGTCCATAAACCTTAAATGTCAGGTACACTAAACAGAATCTTTGTGCTTTGTAGTAGTAGTGTAAAAACTTTGCAAAACTGTCTTCTTGAGATAAACCACATTCATTCTTCTTCCCTTAAATTTAAATACTTAAACTTAGGTTTTCATGAAAAAATAAAAATAGTGTATATCTAATCCCACATATGTAGTTAACTCTTTAAAGTTACCTTAGGAAATATATTGTGTGGTAGGTTTTGAGTCTTGAGAGTTAGTCTACAAATATTTAATGTAATGTGTCAAAATATTTGGACTTAGCAAAAAAAACACTTAGGAAACAAATGGAATATTTTATCACTGAAAAAAATATATATACATATATATTTATATATATTATATATAATATATATTTATACATATATATTTGTACATATATAATATATATGTATATGTTTATATATTATATATAAATATATGCATATATTTATATATTATATATAATATATTATATATATTAATATATGTGTGTGTATATATATATATGTATAGACATATATTTATTTATTTTCAGTTTTTTGAGCCAAGGTCTCACTTTGTAACTCACGGTGGTCTTGAACTCACTATGTAGCCCAGGCAAGCCTCAAACTCAGCAAACCTCCTGCCTCTGGTCTCCCAAGTGCTGGGATTACAGGCATAAGCCACCATGCCCGGCTAAAATTCCATTATTAGGAGATTCAATTTATAGAATTTATCAGATATGTATCTAATGACTGTCATCAGTATGATTCTTGATGATTTGGAGGGGTGTATAAGGTGTTTATACTGTAGTTCACACCTCAAGGAGCAGTTTTCTTTATAGATAGTGTTACAAAGATGAAAAAATGTTCCCACTTAGGTTTTTACCATTCAAAATAACCATTTAAATATTTGAAAAATAAAATGTTGCTTCCTGAGTGAAATAATATAATCTTTAAGTCAAAGTGCCTTATCACATAAAATAATTTTGATCATTATTGAGTGATTAGAAGGAACTACATAGCTAAATAAGAAAGTATTCTAATGTATTTTTTGGACTTCAACTCATATTATTAGAAAAGAAGCATAGTTATGTTTCCTTGTCACTTTCCTTCCAGGAACCTAAACTATTTGCCAGGTAAGTACTGTACACTTGAGTGGGTTTCTGTCTCTTTTTATTCTGTCTCCAAGGTGGCATGAACTTCAGACTCATCTTCCCACCCTTGTTTCTAGGCCTCACTCATTACTGAGTGTGACATATTCAGCTGTACATATTTGTAGAATTCGCTATTGCTGCCCTGAAGATAGTTGGCATTTCTTCTGGGACCCTCTGGAATCAGGCTTTCTGTTTCTGCCAGCAACTTCTTCTGGGACTAAGACAATTTTTTGCTAATGAGATACGGACTCCGTGCCTTACATACCTATATTTATAATAACTTCTCTAAGAGTTGCATAGTCACTGCAGTACTGTGGGCAGGCCTCCCTTGCTTTTGGGATTCAAACCAATTTTCTATCTACAGGGGGGCCTTTGGGGGAGTGTTTACTGGAGATGAAACCTGGAGTGCTATATCCATAGCTCCCTTTAAAAATTTTTTAGATATGAACTTGCAAAGTTGCCCAGTCTGGCCTCAAACTTGCATTCCTCCTTCTATGGACTTCAGAATAGCTGGGATTACAGACCTGCACTGTAATATACCATCACAGTGGACTTTTGATTGGATTATATGTCAAAAACTAAACAATCAGTTTCCTTGTATCAGACAATTTCATTGCTTCAATGACATTGTTGCTACACATAATGTTGCAGTGAACATTTTAAGGTGAATTTAGTACATTTGTAATCATTCTCTTCAGATAGCTCTCCAGATGTGCAATAGCTAGCCAAAGTGCATAGGTATTTATAATCTTCTAATGCATATTTCCCTTCAGAGAGTCTCATCTTGGTTACTCTCCCTTTACTAGAATGTAAAAAAGTCCACTTCTTGGCATCTTTGACAACACTGGACATTAAAAAAATCTAAGACTGTGCTGTCTCAGATTTTCTGTGTGAACTGTAGTATGTTCAGGTTGAGGTTTTGATCCTCGCTGATGCTCTTGCAGGTTTATGATGCCTGATGGGGACTGAAGTGCACAGCTGGACTAAGTCCAGTCCAGCCAGCTTCTCACACACTTTCATCTAGGTTGCTCCTAGGCCTTGGCACATATTATCTGCTGGGCTTCAGGAACTCAAAGGATGTGGAGAAACTATGGTTCTCAGCTTGTTTTCTTGCTAGATTCTTTCTGCCTTTGGTCTTACCCATAGCACTTTAGAATACAATGTTTTCCAGGACATATTTTTAATTAAGTTCAAAACTCCAGTACCTCTCCTTTCTTGTATTTGCCTAGACTTTTTTTTTTTTCCCCTAAACCCAATAACCCCACTATCCCAGTCACTGATTTTTGGAAATGGGCCTCAGTGGACTTTTGGGGGTTCAGACGAATCCCTTGGGCCATCAGGATAGAAAATGGAAGGTTAGTCTTCTTGAAGACTCCATACTTCGTTTGGGATTTTTTAATATGGGCATCGCTGTTGGTTTCAGTTTTTAAAAAGATCTTAAAATTAATTCCCTAGTTACAATGTTTTGAAATTTTTTTTCAGTTTTTATTTTTTATTAATACTACATGTTTGCAGTACATAATGATTTCATTCCACGGGGAGTTAGTACATGTACATAATAATCTTAACTCTTTTTCATTCCTTTCCCTTTCCTTTTCTCCCCTCTCTTGCCATCTCTTGGTTCCTATACCTTTTGTAAAAATTCTTTCTTATTACCTGTTATCCAACTTTTGTTTTGTCTTTCTTTATATTTTGGGTTTCTTATATGAGAGAAACCATGTGATATTTAAGTTCGTTTGTCTGCTTTATTTCATTTAACATGGTCTCAAGGCTGCTTACAAATCATTCAAGTTTATATATATATATATATATATATATATATATATATATATATATATATATATATATATATATATATATATTTGGGAGAATAGTATTCCAGTGTGTGTATCTGCATTTCCTTTATCCATTTGCCTGTTGGTGGACACATATGCATACATACATACATACATACATACATACATACATATGCTGCTACCATGATTTGGCTATTATGAATTATGGTATGATAACCACAGGTGTACATGTTTCACTGAAATATGATGTTTTTAATTTTTTCAAGATGAGAAATGTTTGAAATTTTGTCTGGAGCTTTGGGGCTGTCTGGTGCAGCCTTTGGCTGCTATATCTTTGATTTTGAACTCTCTTAGCTTCTTCAACATTCTGAAGAACAGTGCTTGTTTTTTTCTCTTTTTCACAACCTTGGGGTAGGTTGCTTTTTTGGTTAGACGTCAGAGTTGGCCCACGTACTACTTTTATTAAAATGTTTATTAGTTGACAAAAGTAAGAACTTTGAGAATTTAAAATGTTTACGTTGAAAAGTCAAGGATCCTGACAACACAGGCCCTGCACAGTCTTGATGTAATCAGGCTGCCCTCCCCAGGAATCCCGCCTGGGTGGGCAGCACCCACCACTGTGCTGTCTCTGACAGCCCTGAAAGCCAGTGACCTCTTACTGTCATATTCACGCTCCCTTAACTTCTGTTATAACAGAGCTGTGAGGATAGGGAAATTGTTCTTTTATGTACATTTATAAAAACTTAAGAAAGGAATGGTGGACTAAGAGATATATTCATTTCAGGATTCAAGATACTATATTCACCTGTGCAGATCTTAGAGGACCTCTTAAAATTGAGCAAGGTATTTGGGTGCCTGCTGTGTGCCAGTGCTCTGAGTTGTGCTTGCTCAATAAGTATTTATTAAAGACCCTGCAAGGGTGTCAGGGGGGGATACAAAACACATCTCAAGAGGTTGTTCTAGTCTTGTCAGGGAGATGACCTATTTCCATTCTATAATTACAGTGGGCACAAAGGTTTAACAGTAGCTGTTGGATTTTGATATGGTCCATAACGCAGTTTTAAACATTTATTGTGAATAATACACCAACCTCCTTTTAAGTCTCTTATTTTATACTATTTTCTCATTTCAAATGTATACTAGCTAGGCTCTGTTTTGGCACATTGTGGGGAAAGTTTTTGAGGATTGGTTTGTGAAATAAACAATTTATAACATTGTGTGACTGGGAGAAATTCCATCTATGCACTTAAATACCCTACTGGTTAACACTTTGAATTGTAATTTTAGTTGAATATTTCTTTTTTTTAAGGATTTCATATTCTTAGATTCATGACATCACCACTGATTTTAGTCATCTGTTCAACCCTCTGTTGGGTATAGAAACACTTTCATTGAATGCAATCTAAAATTAAATGAGCAAATATTTTTTTTTAAATCTGTTTTGACAGTCCTGAAAAGTTGGTGGTGACTATTTAAATATTTAATTGAGAAAGATTTGGAGGTTTTATCCAGGTCCTAAAGCAAAAGTTGGTGTTGCACTAGCCAAGTGTGCTGAAGGCATGTGAATTTTTTTGGAGGTCATGCAACCTTTCTTAGTACATTTAAGAACCACTGAATTCTATACTTATTTCCCTTTATTGACTTCATTGATACATGTTAGGTATACACTCTTATCTCATTCATCATTGAGAATTTCTAGCTGTACATGATGTTTCTTGATTCTCAATTTTACCATCCCCCTGCCTTCCCTACGGAGCTTGCCCCTTTATATACATAAGTCCCCCCCCATTTCCCTTTTCCCTTTGAACATTTTCTTCCTATTTCACATTACCTATCATACATTCTAGACCTCATTTATACCTTCAGTTTCTCATGCTACAAAAAATATGATATTTCCACATCTGTGCCCTATTTATTTCATTTATAACTATGGCCTCAAGTTGCATCCATTTAGCTATAAGTGTCTGTAGTTTATTGTTCTTTATTGCTGAATAAGACTCCATTCTTTAAAAAACCCTACATCTTCTTTATCCAGTCTCTAGTTGATGGGTATTTGGGTTTTTCCAAGATTTAGATACAAAGAACTCTGCTGCTAGAAACATGAGTGCACATATGTTGCTGTAGTATGATGCTTTATTTCATGTATATACCTAGAAGGGATATAGGGTCAAGTGGGACCTCTATTCCTATTTTTTTTTTTTTTTTGAGACAGGGTCTTGCTTTGTAGTTCAGGCTGGCCCTGAGCTCACTATGTAGCCCAGGCAAGCCTTGAACTCAGCAATCCTGTCTCTGCCTCCTGAGTGCTGGGATTACAGGCGTGAGCCACCACACCCAGCTCTATTACTAGATTTTTAAGGAATGTCCACATTGATTTCCATGGTGGTTGTACCACTGTACATTCACACCAAAAGTGGAGAAGGATTCTTCCCTCTCTGCAGCTCCACCAGCACTTTATGTTGGTTGATTTCTTGATAACAGTCATTCTTTCTAAAGTGAGATAGGATCTCAGTGTTGTTTTCTGCTGCATCTCTCAAATGACTAATGATTTTTTTTTTTTGAGACAGGGTCTCGCTTTGTAGTTCAGGCTGGCCCTGAGCTCACTATGTGGCCTAGGAAAGCCTCAAACTCAGCAATCCTCCTGCCTCTGCCTCCCAAGTTCTGGGATTACAGGCCTGAGCCACCACACCCAGCTATGACTAATGATTTTGCAAATTTTTTCTCCATATGTTTCTTTTCTTTTTTTCTTTTTGAGGTAGGGTCTCACTTTGTAGTTCAGGCTGGCCCTGAGCTCACTATGTAGCTCAGGCAAGCCTCAAACTCAGCAATCCTCCAGTCTCTAGAGTGCTGGGATTAAAGATGTGAGCCATCACACCTGGTGCTATGGTATGTAATATTGATTGCTGGTGGGCGTGAGTCACCACGCCCAGCATTGTATGTGGTTACTGGGAATTGAACTCAGGGCCTTGCGCTTGCGAGGCAGGTGCTGGAACCACTGAGCTAAATCTCCGGCCCACAGATGCCCATTTTTGAATTGTTCTTTAAATTTGAAGAGTCTGATTTTTTGAATTCTATATAGTAGCCTTTTGTCTGTGGAACAGCTGGTGAAGGCTAGCACTTAATATCAATTAGCAAAATTGGAAGCATAATTAAAATCTACTGATAAAGAAAATGGCCTATAAATTATGAATGTCTTGGGGCCAGAGATTTAGCTCAGTGGTTCCAGTGCCTGCCTCACAAGGGCAAGGTCCTGAGTTCAATTTCCAGTAACCACATCCAGTGCTGCGTGTGGTGACACACACCCACCAGCAATCAACACCTCATACCACAGTGCTGGGCATGGTGGCTCACACCTGTTATTCCAGCACTCTAGAGGCAGAAACAGGAGGATTGCTGAGTTCAAGGCTTGCTTGGGCACATAGTGAGCTCAGGACCAGCCTGAACTACAAAGCAAGACCCTGTCTCAAAAAAAAAAGGGGGGGGATGTCTTGGGCTGGAGATTTACCTCAGAAGTTCCAGTGCCTGCCTAGCAAGCACAGCGTCCCTGGTTTGTTCCCTGGTAACACAAACAACAATACTGGGCATGGTGACTCACGCCACCAGCAATCATTACCACATACCACGGTACTGGGCATGGTGCCTCACTTCTGGAATCCCAGCACTTGGGAGGCAGAGACAAGAGGATTGCTGAGTTCGAGGCTTGCCTGGGCTACATAGTGAGCTCAGGACCAGCCTGAACTACAAAGCGAGACCTTGTCTAAAAAAAAAAAAGTCTTAATTTCTGCTTAACTATAAAAATTATTTTTGAAAATTAATTGTGCAGTGAATCTTGAAAACTTGATTGGATTAAGGAATACCCAGGGATTTACTAAAACACACTTCTGGGTGTCTGTGAGATGTGCCCAGAAAGGACTGCATTCTGAACAGCAAACTGAGGAGATCACCTGCTCAGAATATGGTGGTACCATCTGGTAGAGTGAGGCCCAGATGGAACACTGTGCAAGACAGAGGAATCCTGTAGCACAAACTCTTCCCTTCTCTCTCCATCCTGGCTGCCTGAGCTGAGCAGCTTTCTTCTACCCTGCCTGCCCTACCTCACCATAAGCCTGAAACCAGTGGAGCCAGCCAGCCATGGCCTGAGACCTCTGACAGAGTGAATCAAAATAACCTTGTCTCACTGAGTTGTTCTCTGATCTTTTGTCACAGCAAAGCAAAGGTAATCAAGGTGGGTTTTTACTTTCAAACTTTAATAATTGCATTAATATCATTTTTCTACTGAATGGCCACTCTTTCATCCAACAATATTCTTTGGGGCCTCACTTAAATATTGAGGAAGAGAGAACAGAGCTTGTGTGGAAAGAGATGGAACAATAAATTTCCTACTGACGTTTCACATGCATTCTGCTGCATGAACATTTTACATTTGGGCACTTTTCTTTGCCTAGTTCTGCCCAGGAGTTGATACTCTGCATAGCATTCCACAGCCTCTAGTTCCTGGGTTCTGTGGACACAGGGCCTACATTTGTCTTGCTGTCAGGATCAAGCATAATGGCAGCACATAGCAGGTACCTGAGTGTTTATAATTTTATGAGTTGATCCAGCCCCTGACATCTTAGGAGGGAATGTAAGAGTAGCTCTCAGAGCTCTGGAAAGAGGCATGACATTGGTTGCTTTGGATGCTGATACAGGTTTTTGGTTACAATTGTGTGTTAAAAGACGGATCTGTGTTCCGTTGTTGCTGTCTGTGATGGGGCCTTTGGGACTTTGACAGTGTGCTTAGTACAGCGTGTACATTTCCACAGTAGAAAGTCAGAGATCAGCAGGTCACTGGATGTATTTTCACACCCAGTGATGAGAAACAGGTATTGACCATGGAAATAGACATCTCTCTTGGGACACTGAAAGTGTGGCCATTGTCTGCCATCATGAATCTCTGAAAGGCAGTTCTGAAGCATATGCTGGTATTTCACTCTTCTTTTTGGCAGATTTTGGAGGTAGGCTGTGAAATGTCTTTTTTCAGCAGAGACCATTTTTTGCTCAGTTAATTTGATAAAAACAAAAGCCAGTCCCTACCTACCTCAGGGTTATTGCTTTACAGAAGGAAGGCTCAGATGGAATCACAGCTCCCTAGGTTATGGGAACTTGGATGGCAGCTCAGCCTGTGAAGAGGTTGGTATCTGAAAGCATCCTGTAGCCATCTTTCTGGTTGACTTAACTGATAAGGAGAGAAGGTGAAAGTAGCTTTTTCATCTCGAGAAGTGTTGGGAACTGCTGGGAAAATGCTAGCAAAACTCCTAAAACATTTTTGTTTTTAAAATTTTACCCCCCCCACCACTTAAAAACCAACAACAAACAAAATATACATATCAGATGGTGGAGCTGAGTCTTCACATCTCAAGTGTGTCCTCACTGAGATTTTAGGAGGCCAGGCACACTTTTAGCTTGAAATAGTTAACAAGCCAAGCTTGCAGTGCTACTTTTATTTCTGCCCCCATAGCACTAATGAAACCCCAGTATGCAGCTGGGTAGTATTAAATGTTACAAAGTTAATTTGTTCTGCATTCTATTAAAATTGTATATTTTTCACATGCACGGTCTTTGCATTTTGTTTAAAGCCTACAATTTAAGCTGACATTGTGTCAAAGACTAAGTAAACTTTTGTCCTGACTACCTTAATTCTTCCAGTGCCAGGTATTTCAGGAGAAATAATATGACAATGGGCTTATGTTCTAGTTAATGAAAATATCTGTCACTTAAAAAGCAAAATTTGGACTGGGAATTTTTAATTAAAACTGTACCTCAGTAATGAAATAAGATGTATCTTTTTGTGAAGAAAGTATATTTCACAAGTTTTTCTTTCTTTTTGAAATAACCATGCATTAGTTTAGACCATGTAATTGGTTAAGTAGCTGATGGAAATGGAGCGCTTATTTAAAAGCATTAAACCCCTTGCTTTTTGAATATAATATAATTTTCTAATTAAACAGTCACCTTATTATGTAATGTGATTAGCAATTATGACAAATATAAAACAAAATGTCTTGCCAGCACATTCTAATGCTGTGGCAAAAACATCTTTCCTTATTTGATTTTCAAAGCCCTCAGGTATTAACATCTACACAGCGTGTTTGGGGTCAGGTAAAACTGCATTTCAATCTTCACTGCTGCCCAACCTTGTGACCTTGAGCAAATTACTGAAGCTCTGTGAGCTTTGGTTTCTTCTAGAACAGAGGATGATTTTTCTACCTCAGGTTGTTGAATGATTTCCTGAGAAAACAGATTCTGAAGGGCTGGCTCAGGGTCTGGTCAGCTAAATCTTTAGTCCATGTGGACCCTTCTGTTTGCTGGCCAATGTGTCCATTTTAGGACACTGTTCTGTATCAGGTGGTTTGTGCTGTTTTAACCCAGCCACAGACATGTGCACTGGCTTGTGGAGATGGTCATTGGAGGACATGGACAGCTCCTGATAAGTCTGATGTGAGCATATGTTCTGTGGCCCATGGTCTCCTGCAGTTTATCCACACAGCTGATTAGCATAGCAGAGAAGTCCACACAGAGAAATGTTGCTTTTTTTTTCTCTTTTGCAAAGATATATCCCATGGAAACTTTCCCCACAAACTGAGAGATTTATGCAGATTATAAAGTCAGTAGAAGGGATCAGGCTTTTCTTTCCAAGTAAAGAGGCCAAAACATAATTTTAGCAGGGACAGCATTAATAAGAATTAAGAAGTATTTAGTGTGTGCTCAGATTCTTGCAAGCATCTGTGTTTGCAGCTGCAAAGACAGAGCTAAGGTGAAAGTCCTCACTGCCCTTGGAAGACGCTGAAATAGTCAGCCCAGTCTGTTTCCATTGCATTCATATTGCTAAGGCCTCTCCAGATGCTGTTCTGTGAGATCTTGAGCAAACACACATTGATTTACTTTTCACCGGAAAAGCTTCATGCTAAAAATTATCTGCCGAGTGTTTTGGGGAGGAGTGGAAGGACTAAAAAACTTAATGATTGGTGGTTAGATAAGTCATTTGATTACTCCAAAATAACTTGCATTAACTTGATGGGGATTATTTTAAAAAATTTAATGTTTTTAGAAACTGTGAAACCAATTAGATGGATTCAGGGAATTTATAGCAACTTCTACCTCATTGAAGATAGATCTTTGAGTATCTTTAGAAGATATTAGAAAATATCTAGCTCTTTTTTATAATATTATATATTATAAAAATACATAACATTTTAAAAAATATTGTATCATAAACAATGTTGGGATGTACAGTCTTTATTAGTATGTGAACATGATGATACTTGGTTTGTGTGTTTGTAAACTTACTGCCTTTTATTAAATAAAAATGTCTGACTTACCCATAGAAGCCAGATGTAGCATGACTGAGGTACCCTGCATGAGTCTTTTTCTGAAGGACATCAAAGATGTTCCAGCAGAGTGCAGCAGAAGCCAGTTACTGCAAAACTGGTTGGTTCCCCCCCCAACCCCGTCAGTGAGGAATGTGGAGACAGAGGGGTTTCGGGTTTACAAATGATGGAGTTAAACATTATACACAAGAGGATAGTGTTTTTTTTTCCAGTGCTGTGCTTATTACTGAGAAGCTCTCAGACATGAAAAGTTCTCTGTGAGTTACTAAGTTACAGTCTTTCTTCAGGAATGCAGCACTAGCTCCGGATAACATTGAAACTTAGCATGACATTTTAACTTTTCTTTTAAATACATGTAAATGAAAAATATGAGAGTTCTTTATAATAAAGATAAATAAAGAGAAGGAAGTAAAAATTAATCCCATCCATTATGCAAAAATAAATCACATTTTAAATTTAGTGTATGTGTATCTTTTCAGGTTTGTGAATGTGTGGTATTATGTATAGATAAATAAATATAAATATTTTAAAACAGTGTCATGTGGTGCATGTTATTTGAGAGTACAAATATTTCCATGCAAATATAAATCACATGTAAGGTAGTAACTCTAGGATTTAATAAATAGAGGCCCTCCCTCTGCTAGTTTCAGTAATGTTTGCAAGATAAGCTTCTGCCTTCTGAAAAAATGTAGTCTGCTGTGAGTAATTCATTTCACTTTGTGAATAAATATTGTTCCAGTGTAGACCACTGTATATTTCATGTGTACCACAGTGAATAAATATTTTCTACTGCAGATTAGCAGCTTTTTCTGTTGGTTATTTAAGAAACTTGTTTTTCTAATTTCTAGCTCATTTTTAAAGAGTGATTATTTTTATTACTATGTAATTACATAGCAATAATACCTTAAGTTTGCTGGTGTTTTTAAAAATATTGGTAAAGTAAGAAAACACATACCTAAGTTTCCATGCTTCTAAAATGATTATTTTTCCTTATCTTACCTGCATTGCTCCTTTAAAAGAATAAAAGTGTTACATTTATAATTTAAGAAAAGAAGCATAAAAGATTAGTCATATCTTTCAGGAAAGATAATATAGCAGATTAACACAAAGATGGTGTTATTTTTTTTTTTTTGAGGCAGGGTCTCGCTTTGTAGTTCAGGCTGGCCCTGAGCTCACTATGTGAGCCTGGAACTCAGCAATCCTCCTGCCTCTGCCTCCCAAGTGCTGGGATTATAGGCGTGAGCCATCACACCCAGAACTGTGGTATGTGGCATTGATTGCTGGTGGGTGTGAGTCGCCACACCCAGCATTGTATGTGGTTGCCTGCGATTGAACTCAGGACCTTGCACTTGCCAGGCAGGCACCAGAACCACTGAGCTAAATCTCTGGCCCAGTGTTATCTTTTCTTTTTTTTTAGAGATGTAATTAATAAATCTTCACTGGGGTTGGAGGAGTATCTGTGATGGAGCCCCTGCCTAGTATGCATGAGGCCCTCATTCAAGCCCCAGCATACAAATCTACAAAAACAAATTTTCCATTTGATATGAGCCCTTTTCTTTGACTTAGGCTGGGCACATTAATGTGCTGGAGGGATCCTGACTGGGAGAGGACTTGGGGTATCCGGTTAATAACTCCAATCAGAAGGTAGGGCTGCTTCCTCAACAGGCAGGGACAGTGACCACAGTGAGTGTCTGGGATCTCAACACTGCTGAATAGGAGCTGGAGGTCCACAGAACAGCAAGTGCCCTGTAGCCAGGTCAGAGAAATTACAGGAGCTCTCCGAGATGGGCTGGACTACAGCATGTGGGACTAGGTGATTGATCAGCCACAAGCATATAGTGTGATCCCAAGAACATGGGAAGGTCTGCCTCTGCTCCTGGGCAGAGATGGCTTGGCCTGCAGAAGCAGGCTGGGTGGGCTGCAGAGTCAGGCTCACAGGTGGGCACACCCTAGTGCTGCAAGTGAGCAGGACCTAAGATTACTCATGGTGATTTGTACATGTTGAGTGAAGAGCAAACAAATGTAGGAAGCAAATGAGTAAAAAATGTCTCATGCTGTTTTAGCAACACAGTTGAAAGTTGGTAAATTCTGCAATTCCAATTGACATTCCAACACTATACTTTACAGAGCTAGAGAAAATAATTCAAAAATTCATCTGGAAACACAAGAGACCTAGAATAGCAAAAGCAATTCTAAACAACAATGACATGGCAGCGGGTATTACAACCCCCAATTTAAAACTGTACTATAAAAACTGTATGGTATTGGCAAAGTAACAGACCTGAGGACCAGTGGAATAGATTAGAAGATTCAGAAACAACTCCAGATACACTAAGCCACTTTATCTTTGACAAAGGAGCCAAACATCCTCCATGGAAGAAAGACAGCCTCTTTAACAAATGGTGCTGGAAATATTGGGTTTTAATCTGCCAAAAACTAAAGCTAGAGTTACCTGTTTCACCATGTACAAAACTGAAACCACAATGGATTCAAGACTTAAACATTAAAACAGAAACAATAAACCTTCTGGAAAACAGGTTAGGTAAAACTCTTGGATACATTGGCTTAGGCAAAGACTTCATGAATAAAACCTCTATAGCATGAGAAATAGCAGAAAGAATCAATAAATGGGATCTCATTTGCCTAAAAGGCTTCTGCACAGCAAAAGAAACCACTGGCATCACTAAAAGACAACCAACAACATGTGAAAAAAATCATTACTTAGCTGTTTGTCAGACAAAGGGCTACTATCTACAATATATAAAGAACTTAAATCAGGCCCCCCAAGTTTAAAGACCCAATTCAAAAATGGGCATCTGAAATGAACAGACACTTCTCAGAGGCAGAAGTCAAAGCAGCCAAGAAGCATATGAAGAAATGGTCAACATCACTGGTCATTCAAGAGATGCAGATGAAAACAACACTGAGATCTCATCTCACTCCACAAAGAATGGCTGCTATTGCAAAATCAAGCAACAATAAATGCTGGTGAGGCTGGGGAGAAAGGAACCCTTCTCCACTGTTGGTGGGATTGTAGACTTGTGCAACCATTGTGGAGATCAGTGTGGAGATTCCTCAAATAACTAGGACTATAAGTCCCATTTGACTCTGCTATTCCCCTGCTAGGAATATACTCAAAGAATTTTAAAAATCACATTGGAAAGACATGTGCATACCCGTCTTCATAGCTCAATTCATGATAGCCCAGTCTTGGAAACAACCCAGATGCCCATCAACCGGAGACTGGATAAAGAAGTTTCTGTGTGTGGTTTTTAAAAATAAAATGGAGTATTACTCTGCCATAAAGAATGACAAGTTCCATTCATTTATGTACAAGTGGACACACCTTGAGGACACACTAAGTGAAATAAATAGAACGTAGATATGCAAATACTGTATCTCTTTTCTGTTCTGAGAACCTGTAGAAGTAAATGAGTTCCAGAATGTGTGATAGTTTTTGTAAAATAGGAAATTCCCAAAGGGAATTTGGTGTGGGAATGTAATGAGGGGAAAGAATAAATACGATTTGGAAAGAAAATGAAAGAGCATGTATATAAGGGGTGGGTGGTGATGGGTGGGTAGGGATATGGGTAAAAATGAGAATTAGCTTGTATCATATACTGGTACAAATTCCCCAATGTTATGTGTGATTGTGAGATATATATAAAATGTACCAATAAATACCTGAAAATAGAGAAAGTTGGTAAATTCAAAAATTGCACATTCTTCTCAAAATATATTAAAAGCTTAGAGATAATTGTTTTACAAGGGTGAATAAATTAGGGCACCCAGAGACCAATTTTAGTTTCTGTTCTTCCTTCAAAGATGAACTTAAACTCTTTCAAGACTTCTGTAAGCCTCCTTGCAAACCTTGTGATTGGGGTGAATGGTCAGCAGGGGGCAACCACAGTTTGATCTAAATTTAGAGTCTGGCCCTTACTGCCTTTCTTAGTGGGAAGTAAAAAGAACCCCCATGTTTCCTCTTTGAGCTAAAGGAAATAAAAGGGAAAAAGTTATGTAAAGTTTATAAAACTTAGAATTAACTTCTTAAACACAGATTTTTTTTTTTTTTTTTTTTTTTTTTTTTTTTTTTTTTTTTTTTTTTTTTTTTTTTTTTTTTTTTTTTTTTTTTTTTTTTTTTTTTTTTTTTTTTTTTTTTTTTTTTTTTTTTTTTTTTAGCTATTCAGTAGGATTTTTGCTTTACCCACCAGCAGTGCAGCCTTTTCAGACTTGGCATTTGTTAGTAATGACCTTGTTTTTCCTCACCCTTTTGTAGTTGGAAACACATACCTCAGATATGTGTACATACTTTTATTTAAAAATTGAACTTTTCAGTTCTGTGATTGAAGACGCAGTTCCAAGAGGGTGATACAGGCAGAACACAGTAAATGTTGTACTTCTCCTTTCATGATCAGGGAAGAAAATGGAGGGACCTCTCTCCTCTCCAAGCAGGTGGACACTGCTGGACACGTGCACCCTTGATGCTTTAGTTGTTTTAACATTGGCCTTGGGCACAGTCTAGACTAGTGAGGAACATTTATGAAGATAGATTCCCGAGCCCCACCTGGAATCAGTGATTTATAAGGTTTCCTGATCATTCTGTTGTAGTAGTTAAGGTAGTTAATCATTTTAGTTAGGACTGCCCTGGAGGAGCCAATTTGAAAGACAAGGAGCCATCCAAGGAGAGCAATGGAGATACTTTTAGCATTGCAAAAGAACAGGCTACCCTATCCTTGTAGGATAAATACCAGTGATTGATACTCTAAATAAGGGTCAATCACCTGGAGGAGGAAAGGTGCCAGGGTCTTGGCCTATCTTCCCCAGGTAGGATCCTTGACTGGAAACCATACAGCTTGTTACAGGATTTGCTTTGTTACTGGTTGACTATAGTTTTGTCCTACTTTAAACCTGCCTCGTGGCTTTGTTCCCTAAATATCCCTTGGGAAATAGGGTCCCTGGATCTCCCATTTTCGGACCCCCCCTTCTGTCCCTCTTAGGCAGAAGCTTTCTCTCTCAATAAAGTTTTGATACTTTTTTGTTTGTTTGTTTGTTTTGAGACAGGGTCTGGCTTTGTAGTTCAGGCTGGCCCTGAGCTCACTATGTGCTCAGGCAAACCTTGAATTCAGCAATCCTCCTGCCTCTGCCTCCCAAGTGCTGGGATTACAGGTGTGAGCCACCATGCCCGGCACTGTGGTATGTGGTATTGATTGTTGGCAGGTGTAAGTCTCCATGCCCAGCATTGTATGCGGTTTCCAGGGATTGAACTCAGGACCTTGCGCTTGCAGGGCAGGCACCAGAACCACTGAGCTAATCCTCCGGCCCAAAGTTTTGCTACTTTTAATGCCCATTGTTCCTAGAATTCATTCTTAGATTTTAGAGAACACAAACTCATGTTGGTAGTTAGGCTTGCTCCCTTGTATTACAAGGATGGTGAGATGTGAGTATGCAGAGGGCTGCTGGGTTCTCTTGACTTTCAGGCCATTTTGTTATTCACCCTTCTATTATAACTGGAAGAGCTCTGTTTCTTCCTTGTCCTATGTCCTAACTTAGAGACTGGTCTTCAGCCTGCTTCTTGTATGCCTGCCTAGATCTCCTTTCTCCAGCAGTTTATTATTAATGAATTTAGAGCTTGATTATGACAGTCCTGCCAGGTGGTGCTTGTGGCAATGCATACTAGTTTACCTGCCAGTCTTCCCACCCCAGCAGGCTCTGAGATTAAGGCACTATTGGGAAGGTTCTGAAGAACTGGATGTCTAGAAGTTTTTTTTTTTTTTTTTTGAGATCTCATAGAGTAACTTATATTAAAATACCCAGCAGCCTTTGCTGGAGTTTATTTCAGGGCTGTTTTCCCAATAATCTAAGCTAACACCTCCTGCCACTTGCCTAGGAGACCCTGCTTGACCTTTCAGTCACAAGTCTGTTAGAGGCAAAAAACTGAATAAGGAAGCGGCCGGGAATTTACCTCAGTGGTTCCAGCACCTGTCTTGCAAGTGCAAAGTCCCAAGTTCAGTCCCAGGTAACCACATACCACAATGTCCAGTGTGGTGGCTCATTCCTGTAATCTCAGCACTCGGGAGGCATAGGTAGGAGGACTGCTGAGTTCAAGGGTTACCTGAACTACAAAATGAGACCCTGTCTCAAAAAGCAACAACAGGGCCAGAGATTTAGCTCAGTGGTTCCAGCACCTGCCTAGCAAGCACAAGGTCCCTGCTTTGATCCCAGTAACCACATACAACAATGCAGGGCATGGTGACTCACACCCACCAGCAATCAGTACCACATACCATAGTGCCAGGCTTGGTGGCTAATGCCTGTAATCCCAGCACTCAAGAGGCAGAGGCAAGAGGATTGCTGAGTTGAAGGCTTGTCTGGGCTATGTAGGGAGCTCAGGGCCAGCCTGAACCACAAAGTGAGACCCTGTCAAAAAACAAAAACAAAACAAAACAAAACCTTACAACAACAACAAGAACATCAAAAAAACTGAATATGGAACCAATGCAGAAACTTTGAGCTAATTCTTCTAAACAAATGTGGATCTGTTTTATTTATTTTATTTAATGTTACAAGATAACAAAAAGAAAGACTGGCCTTTGGGTAACAATTATCAAATTTAAACTAAAATAAACCTAGAGGCTGGGTGGAATAAAACATTGGCATGGAGGGCCAGAGATTTAGCTCAGTGGTTCCAGCACCTGCCTTGCAAGCACAAGGTCCTGAGTTCGATCCCTGGTAACCACATACAATGTTGGTGTGGTGACTCACACCCACCAGCAATCAACACCACATACCACAGTGCCTGGCGTGGTGGCTCATGCCTGTCATCCCAGCACTCAGGAGGCAGAGGCAGGAGGATTGCTGAGTTCGAGGCTTGCCTGGGCTACATAGAGAGCTCAGAGCCAGCCTGAACTACAAAGTGAGACCCTGTCTCAAAAACCAACCAACCAACCAAACAAACAAAACATTGGCATGGAAAGAATGGAAACGTTTCTTGTAGGAAAATGTACAGGAGGAAAATTCAAAAAGGAAATAACAGTAGTCATGATCTGGTGTTACCACAGCCATATCAGCTCAATGGGAATAGGAATCTAGTGTGTTAGGACAGACCAGTGTGTGAATGCTCTGCCACTGAGTAGCCGTCCTTGTAGTGGCTGCTGTTTTGAGCACTCACTGTACAGAGCCAGTGCTGAAGCTCCTTATCTGCATTATGTCAGGTATTTTTGAGGGCTTTGTCACACAAAGGTATTGGCAGGTTTTTTTTTTTTGTTTGTTTGTTTTCTTGGCTTTGCTCTACAATGTAATACTTTTTTTTTTTTGAGACAAGGTTTCACTTTGTAGTTCAGGCTGGCCCTGAGCTTACTATGTACCTCAGGCAAGCCTCGAACTCAGCAACCCTCCTGCCTCTGCTTCCTGAGTGCTGCGATTACAGGCATAAACCACCATGCCTGGGACTTTTTTTTTTTTAAAGCATTTCTTTATGTAAATATGTCCTCATGGATTGGGGATTTTAGGAAATAGGTGGGAAAATATTACTTGTCTACAAGGAAGAATGGTGATATTGGGAGCATTGTATGAATTCTCCCTAGATTTCCCCAAATATGATCCAAACAGTATTCCTCTTGGAGATTTTAGGAGGTGTTTTGTGAAAAATAGGTTTTGGAACACCACATTCTGCATCCTCCTTTTGGAGAGTCACTAAATCAGGTTGGGTTATGTATGCTCTGAGAAGTTGTGCTCTGAAGAAACTTTGTTTTAATCTATGGTTGTTATTTTCCTAATTTATCTAAGCAGAGAACACAGTGTGCTTGAAGGGACAGTATGGAGCACAGCTGTGCACAGTTACCTGTTATTTCTGAACAGCTTGTAACAGAAGCACTAACTCCCTCCCTCCATTGTGCAGGTCTCCTTCAGGTGCATTTTATAGAAAAGAACCTTGGGGGCCCAAGATTTAGCTCAGTGGTTCTGGTGCCTGCCTAGCAAGCAAGGTCCTGAGTTCGATCCCCTGAAACCACATACAATAATACTGGGCATGGTGATTCATGCCCACCAGCAATTAGTACCACATACCACAGTGCTGGGCATGGTGGCTCATGCCTGTAATCCCAGCACTTGGGAGGCAGAGACAGGAGGATTGCTGAGTTTGAGGCTTGCCTGGGCTACACAGTGAGCTCAGGGACAGCCTGAACTACGAAGAGAGACCCTGTCTCAAAAGGAAAAAAAATAATGGAAAAGAGTAGAGGTTTAAAAATATGTAACTCCCAAATTATGTGCCATCTTAACATTCTGGAATATATAAATCTGCAGGTTGGCTTTCTTAGCCAATTGACCTCAGTGTCTCTAGCCTTCTTTTTAGGTTTTATTTTCTAGACATTAGTTCTAATTTGCTATTGTTCCTTTTTCTTTCTCTATTTTTCCAGGTGTAGAATTTATAATGAGACACCAAATGGTGGTGAATTGTTAGTTCTGTAACTTGTAAATTTAGGGAGAGGGAAGAAGTACATATTATTGAATTTGTGTTGGGCACCTGCTACTCCGCTAGACAATTTATAGGGGTTTTCTAATATAATTGTTCATATCATTCAGGACTTCTGTATTATTAGTCTCAAATCTATATATATATATATAGAAACTCTGGGGCCCTTCATTTTATAATATTGCTAACTTTTGTAGAATCCATGCTAAATGTGAAATATTATACTAAACCCATGCTAGCCTCAAACTCACAGCAGTCCTCCTGCCTCTGCCTCCTGAGTGCTGGGATTATAGGCATGAGCCACCATACCTGGCATTGTGGTGTATGGTACCAGGGATCGAATTCAGGACTTTGTACTTGCCAGGCAGATGCCAGAACCACTGAGCTAAATCCCCAGCCCAGGATAATGTATTTAATCTTCATAATAACCATGAATTGCCCTTATTATCTGTGTTTTATCTATGAAGAAAATCATAACCAGAGAGGTAGTTATCTCCCCCAATAACTGATTAGCAGAGCTCTGATTTAAAAAGTTGTGTGTATGTGGCTTCCATATCATAATCTGACTCTCTTCTTTTGGGTTGAGGCTTTATAAAGATAATGGTTCTCTTTGGCTTGAGCTGAGATGATCACATAGTTCTAGTCTGAAACAGCAGTTTTGGAGAGGAAGAGGAATGATTTAGTAACACCAGCCATCACTGAAAAGCCAGAACTGCTGTAGAAAGGAAGAGTGTGCAGTAACCCCACTGGGTACATGAAAAAAACTCAAGTGTTAGGGTGGATTCTAGGCAGATGTGCAGTACTGATTTTTCACAGGTGTGGTTCTAAGGTATCTCTCATTTTTGTAAATATGTGAGCTCAAATACTTTTCAATATTTTACTGGCTTTTCCAAGGCATTTCATTGCCAAGGTAGACTCACCCTTATGACAGATCTAGTACAGATAAGATGGATTACGGCACCTCCTTTTCTCACACCTCAGTGTTTTAAAGCTTTCCAGAATTTAGCTTAGTCCAAAGTAAGCATAACATTTTTGACATTTGTAAAGCAAAACAAGAGAAAATTATTCTCTTTTTTCTTCTCCCACCCTTAAACTGAAGAACATATTTGGCTTGGCTTTATAAGGTCTACATTCAGCTAAATGAATCCTAGCTGAGGGTGGAAAGTTGCAACACTATCTTGACCTCCTAGTGTCCTCTGACAAAGGGTGTCAATTCAGTGGGTGTTATGACAGACAGTACAGTACTTAACATGCTGAGACTGGCAGTTTTCTTCTTGTGCTCTATCGCTATACACAGTAGTTGAGTTAGCATCCACTGGGCATGCTAAAAGTTTTCAATGGATTTTCTCTGTTATGCTACTTGTTAGAACTTTCTTTGACATTCAGCATTAGGTTAGTTTTATACATTTTCCCCTACTAACAAAATTTTTTTTTTTTTTTGAGACAGGGTCTCCAAAAAAAGTTGGTTCAGGCTAGTTCTGAACTCACTATGTAGCCCAGGCAAGCCTCAAACTCAGCAATCCTCCTGCCTCTGCCTCCCAATTGCTGGAATTACAGGCCTGAGCCACCAACCCTGGCATTGTGGTATGTGGTACTGATTGCTGGTGGGCATGAGTCACCATGCCCGGTATTGTTATAAGTATTTACTGGGGATCAAACCAGGGACCTGCACTTGCTAGGCAGGCACCAGAACGACTGAGCTAAATCTCTGGCACCTACTGACACATTTTTTAGAGTATATTCTGTGAAATGACTTTATGATTAAATAATGTATCTTTGGAGATTCATAACATGTTAAGAACTAAAGAAATGCTAGAAATAACCTGTTGGCTTTATTTAGTTCAATATTTCCCAAATTTAAACTCAGAATACATCTTTAGTGAACATCTAACTTTGTTCCTCTCTCAATCTTGTTATTTGAATGATTTCACCCTGTATTTATTGTTTTGGAATACTGAAAACATTTACAGCTATGAACATGTCTTGGAGTGCTGCTTTGCCAATGCCATCCTTGGGTGTGTGACTTTACCGTGGATTGGGGTGTGGATATCACAGGCTGAGTAGGCAGGTGGATTCTCACTGGGTTCCTGCCTCTTCTTCATGACCTCAGACCTCTGTTTCTTCTGTTGTAAAGGGGACAATTCATGCTTACTTTTTAATTTTTCTATCTTTCTTTTAGAAATCAGTTTTGCTAAGTTTCTATGTAGGTTTCTCAACATAGTACCTGGAATATGGATCACGGACAACTGAGTGAATGACTCGCTTTACTAATTTCATTATTTTACAAATACTTTGTAATTTCAGTGTTTATTTCCCTTTAGATATGGTCACATTACAGTTGTCAATTTGGAGAATAATTTCACTTGCTAGAGGACAAGATATAAACACTTGCAGATTTCTCAAATTTTAGTGTTTTGCAAGCAGTAATGACATGTGGCCTGTAAAGATTCCCATATGCCTCCCATTTAGGGAGGATGACAGCTGGACCTAGGTACAAGAATAGCATGGGGTCTCACACCTTCTGCCTGTGCAGTGTACCTCTTTCTCATGGGCTTTGTCTTCTGAGACCATCTTCTCCATGGGGAGTAGTGTTCTCTTAGAGGGCTTTGCAGCTATGCTGGCCTGAGACCCTCAAGGAAAAAAATCTCTGCCCACAGGACAACTCAACTTAGAAAATCTGTGCAAAATGGTCTTACTGACCCTGGAAAGTGGTGTAGTATCAGCTGAGTGGACTAAAGTAGAAAGAGCTATTTGTGTAGTAGAATGTCATGGCATAAATGAGACCTTCACAAATGAACTAGACAAAGCAAATAGGCCTCTCTCAGCAAACAAAAAAGCTCTTTCTCAATAAATAGGACAGATGGCCACAAGATAAAACATACCACCTCCCTGGTGCAAGGAAGTCCATTGACTGTACACATGTCTATGCTGACACCCATGTCTATCCTTGAACACCCAAGTCATAAACAATTATTATTATAGCCCCTTCCCCAAAATCTGCATAAATGCCATATTCTTTCCCTACTATTCTGTCCCCAATTTTAGTCTCTATTTACTGGAGTAAACTCTTCTTTTTTTTCCTCACAAAGCCTGTCTCTAAGCAAGTGGTTTCATGTGAGCAGTGTATAACAGAAAATCTTCCAAATAGTCTTACTTTGTACTGCTTTGTAAGATGATACACTTCTGTGTATGCTTAAAGTAATTAACAATGAAACAGAAATGAAGAATGAATCAAGTACAGTACAACTTTTGAGCTACCTGCCAATTGAAACCCACTTCACATCCTTGAAGCAGATATCAGGGAAAATGTATTTTATAAAATCCTGCAGAAATTCATTCTAGTTTGTCAAACATTTGCGGCAGGAATTTTTTCCTTAAATCCTATTTTGCAGTGTAAGTCCATTATTATGTGATTCTGTCAGGTGTGTGTGTGTGTGAGTGTGTGTGTGTGTGTGTGATAAACCTTCAGTTTCCATACAAACCTAACTGGTATCATTCAATTCCAGCTGTACTTTTGGGGGCATTAAACTAAAATATTAAATCATCAAGCTAATATTTATTTGTTGTTTTAAAAGGAAGCATTTAGCAGAACAATGCTCAAGGAAAATCAAAGTTGTATATTTTATTCAAAATGGAGGATGATGTGTAGAAGAGTTGTTTGGAGTTTGATGAAGCAAAGTTCTATCATAGCACACTTTTCCTAAGATATTTCTGTTTTAGTATATGCAGAATATTATCTTTTTAAAATTGCTTTTATTCTCTTAGAGTTGAGTCCAGAGTCCTTTCCCTGCTGGTCTCTTCTCCATTCCCTCCAGAGGCTCTGATCTATTCTATGATTCAGATCCTCAGTTGAAAAGGAGCTGACATACATAGAATAAGGACTTCTCTGCTCCTCGCAGCATATTTCATCAGTCACCTGCCATGGGGGGCAATCCTATATAATTTTGGAGAAAAATAATTTCACAATTGAAACTATGGTTGTGCCTGGTTTTTCTACCCATAGGCCAGCTATGACATGTCAGGACATGGCTTTTTATCTTTGCCTCCTTAACAACAAAGACCCCAGAGGTCTCACATGCTGTGGTGCTGCAGGGCAGAACTACACCAGCTGAAGACCTAAGACCTTCACCTACGTAATTCCTCATTGTTCTAGGATGTATGAACCTGCTGCCCTCTGAGTGACCTGCTACATTTGTTACTCCTGTTGTACAAAAACTATTGCCTTCTGAGACACCTGTTATGTGCTGGCCTCTGAGTGACCTGTTTGTTACATTACTTACTCCTGATGTATGGAATAAAAGTGTGACAAGCTCGAGTCTTTTGTCTTTGCCACCCAGAGCAGCATGGATCAGGCTGAAGCTCTAAGTCTCATTTGTGTCCATATATTAAATTTGTCCATGTGTTAGACTCACAGGAGACTAGAACTGAACTGCAGAGGTCTAGTTCTGTCATCTTTCCCTGTTCCCTGCAATGTGCCACTTTACTGAGTCTGAAAGCTGTGAATCATTTCCTGCAGTGCCACCTTCTAGCTAATCCTTAAGACTGTTGATAATGTAGGCTTTAGTGAACTCTTATATTCTGTCCTTTGCCTTAAAACAATGTGTATAATTTTATACCAGTTACAGAGATCTTGAGTTTCCTAGCATCACAGTCTCTTTCTTATTGATGAGGACACAGTTACATGAAAATTCTTGTATATTACTAGTTTTATAACCATCTGTGTAATGATATTCCTTTGACATATTAGCAGGAGAACAGTTTTTTTGTGTGTGAAAATATTTTCTGTAGGTAGAGATGCAACTTTCTCATATCCTGTTCCAGCAGAGATAGGATTGCTGTTGCTTGCATTTGACCTATCTTTCTGTTTTTACTCTGAGTATATATTTTCCATAAGCTTGTAATGTCAGGCCATTGATCAGTGCAAATCATGTATTATTCAGGCTGCTCCAGTTTCTTTCCATTAATGCCAGCAGCATTAGTGTTCCTTCTAAAGAGGATCAGTTATGTTGGAGTTCCCAAGCAGCGTGTCCTGTTTCACAGTTGTCATACAGTGATTGCAGAGGCTTTTATAGAACAGATCTTTTTATGTTGTTGATGTCAGCTGGAATAAGCTGGTATGTGGCAATACAATATCTTTTATATAATTGTCTTTTACCTAATTATTCTATGAAATGAATAATATGAAATGCATAAAATTAAAAATATATAAGTAGGAAAATAACCATCTGTAATTTTAATCACTCCATTAACATATTGATTTCTTTTTCTAATTTTTTTTTGCAGCACTAAGTATAAATTCTGGGGATGCACTATCCCTGAGCCAAATCCCTAGCCATTTTAGGTTTTTTATTTTGACAGAGGTCTGATCAATAAAATTCCTTGGTAACCTTTTGCCTCAGCTTTCCAAGAACAGAGATTATAACCTTTTGCCTCAGCTTTCCAAGAACAGAGATTATAGGTGTGTATACTGGATACCTTATGGTATTTAAAAAAAATTAAGTAAAATTTGTGCTGGACATGTTAGCCCATGCCTATAGTCTGAGTTCCTTTAGATTGAGGCAGAAGTTTCATAAATCCAAAAACCAAACAAACAAACCAAAAAAACAAAACAAAAATCTGTGTTGGGCTGGGGATTTAGCTCAAATGGTACAGCACCAACCTTGGACAAACAAGGGCCCAAGTTTGATACCCAGTACTGCAACAAAACAAAACAAAACAAAGCAAAACAAAACAAAACAAAAATCCAGGGAAGCCTGAGCAATTTAGTGACTTCAGTAATATTCATATTCTTGTCTATATATTTTTGTCTTATTTTATTTCCTTTTGGCTGTTTTTTAGATCATTGGGTCAAAGAATACAAACATTTAAAAAGGCCCCATCATTCTGTTTTAGCTTAAATAGGGTGAAGTAATTCTTGATATAATAGATGTCTGTCCTTTCAGTAATGTATTTGTACCAGTTAGGAGAGTGTTAGTTTACTGAAACAATTGAAGCAACTCAGTGAATAACTTCATAAGTCTAAAAACTACCTGATGTTTTGGTGGGCCATCTTTTCTTAGCATGTAATTTTTGATTATTTAAATTACTGGATCCTCTAGCTAAATGTATGAGGAGGAAGGTGGTGCACACTTGAGCTTTAAGATAGATAACAGGAGTTCTGGAACTGATGTGGAAAGTGGCAGCTGTTATCTGTGACCTTATTAATAATTTATGAGCTGTTTTTGTGTTTGGCATGTGTTTTGATCTGTTCACAGAATTCTTTAGTGGCCTGGGTTTTTAAAATTAGCAATTATATTGGGTACAGAGATTTAGCTCAGTGGTTCCAGTGCCTGTCTTGCAAGTGCAAGGTCCTGAGTTAGATCCCAGTAACCACATACAATGCTGGGCATAGTGACTCACGCTCACCAGCAATCAATACCACATACCACAGTGCCAAGCGTGGTGACTAAGCCTATAATCCCAGCACTCAGGAGGCAGAGACAGGAGGATTGCTGAGTTTAAGGCTTATCTGGGTTACATAGTGAGCTCAGGGCCAGCCTGAACTACAAAGCGAGACCCTGTCTCAAAAAACAAAACAAAACAAAACAGGATTAAGCTGGGCATGGTGACACATACCTGTACTCCCACCCCTTGGGAAGCAGAGGAAGGAGTATCACCACAGGTTTGAGTCCAACCTGAGCTGCACAGTGAATTCAGGGCCAGCCTGAACTACAAAGCAAAACCCTGTCTAAAAAAAAAAAGAGAGAGAGAGAGAGAAGAAACAAAAAGAAAGAAAGAAAAAAGAAAGAAAGAAAGAAAGAAAGAAAGAAAGAAAGAAAGAAAGAAAGAAAGAAAGAAAGAAAGAAAGAAAGAAAGAAAGTCAGCCTAGGATTAAACATTCCACTTGATTCATTTCCCTACTGTGTATATTCATGAAAGACTTATAAGTATCATACAACAGTGACATATGTGCACCAATACTTATAGCAACAGAATTTGTAATAGCTAAATCTTGGAAATAGCCCAAATGCCCATTAACTGCAGACTGGATAAAGAAGATGTGGTTCTTTTTATAAAATGGAGTATTACTCTGCCCAAAAGAATGATAAATTACAGACATTTATAGCTAAAGGGATGCACATTGAGGCCATGCTCATAAATGAAATTAATAGGACACACTTTTATACATACCATATCATTTCTCTAGTGTGAAAAACTGAAGGTGTAAATGAGTTCCAAAATGTATATTAGGTATTGTGAAATAGGAATAAAATGTTCAAAGAAGAAAGGGACCTGGGAGAGGGATTAAAGAAGGAAAAGAAGATATTTGAACATAAAAAGGAAAAAAAACGAAAACCATATGCGCACACACACACACACTCACACACTCATATGTATATATATGGTCAGTACCATATACCACATATGCCAGGCTTGGTGGCTCAAGCCTGTAATCCCAGCGCTCAAGAGGCAGGGAAGCAGAAGCAGGAGGATTGCTGAATTCAAGGATTGCCTGAGCTATATAATGAGCTCAAAGCTGGCCTTAACTACAAAGGGAGACCCTGTCTCAAAAAAAAAAAAAAACAACCTCAATTTTTAAAAAAATTTTATTTTATTTTTTTCATATCTGCTTGGTCTCTATGTCATCACTGTTACATCTTTTTTTTAAATTGAATTCTTTATTGGTACAATTTATATACATCTCAAAATCACTTATAACATTGGGGAATTTATACCAGTATATGACACAAGTTAATTCTCATTTTTACCCATATCCCTACCCACCTACACCTCCTCCCCCCTTTATACATGCTCTTTTATTTTCTTTCTGTATCATATTTATTCCTTCCTCTCATCACATTCCCACACCAAGTTTCCTATAGAAATATTCCACTCTAAAAAAGCTGTCCTACTTTCTAGAGCTCATTTGCATCTACAGGTGTTCATACCAAAGAGAAGATCCGGAAATTGTCTATCTGTGATCTATTGATTTCACTTATTAGTATATCCTCCAGGTGACTCCATTTGCACCTAAATGGATTAATCTTGTCATTCTTTATGGCAGAGTAATGCTCCATTTTATAAAAAAACCCACATCTTTTTTTTTAATTGAATTCTTTATTGGTACAATTTATATACATCTCAAAATCACATATAACATTGGGAAATTTGTACCAGTATATGCCACAAGTTAATTCTCATTTTTACCCATATCCCTACCCACTCCCCCCTCCTCCCCCATTATACATGCTCTTTTATTTTCTTTCTGTATCATATTTATTCCTTCCCCTCATC
>PVIC010012097.1:0-40268 GCA_004025085.1 Thryonomys swinderianus
GTTATCATTAATTTTCATGCACTGAGATCTCACCACTCTGCTATAATCTAATTTCCCACTAGATCTTTTATACTTAGGTTTGACAACTTACTTGGAAAAGTTTGTAAGAAATAAATCATGTAACTCATCATGCTATCTGTCATCAGGATATTTTATATCTTTTTTTATTATACCACTAACATTGGATGGAATATATACTACAAAATAGATTATCTCTACGTGATAAATTTATGTTTCTTTCATCCCTTGTAATCCATTTTAATTAATTTTCTAAACACAAGAACAAATGTTTGTTGAGCTAAACAAGATACAGCTGTGAGTTGAAAGAATTTCCTAGATACAAGATCTCACTAGATATTGCTATGGATTATTCAAAGGCATTTTTGTGGCTCCCCAAAATTTTGTGAATATGGAATCATTTCCACCAGATTAATAAAATTCTCTGTAATTTCTTCATTTTCAACATGAGAAATTTCTATTTTCTTAAAGTAGTTTAAAACTATTAAAATAGGATTTCACTGTATCCTTCCTCTGGAATGGTTAAAATAACTTTAGAAACAAGAGTCCTAAGGTTATTTAATTTTATGATTGTTTAAAAACTTGGAAAATTTACATGTGGGAAAAAGGACTTATGAGGTTTTGGGGGGGGGAACTGGAGAAAGGAGAAAAATAAATTTCCCCCAGGAAGTTGACCACATGTTTTACTAAGGTAAGTTACATTTGGCCTGTTATTGAAGTCCACCACTTGTGTTTGGAAGTATTCTACTTTTATTTTACTCGCAGAAAAGTAAACCACAGAAGCTAAATAAGCACAGTGGACCACTAGTAACTGATGGGATACACTGCTTAATTTCAGTTCTTAATCCACCATCCATTGTGTGGCACAGAACAAATAATGAAGCTCTGACAAAATTTAAATCTGAGTTGGTTAGATCTGAGTGGGTTTTCTAAACTTAGAAAAAGAAATTATGGACAATGACTTTCAATTTATCTTAAATTCATTTGCTCAATTTTGCTTTAATTTTCTGTTTTGTTTTTACTTCACACCTAAAGTCTACATTGAGTAATTCTAATAATCTAATTGTGTCTATGACTTTGAGCTTATGGAGTTAGAGGGGAACATTTTTGCCGTCATCGGTTTTGTGCTAGTTTATGATAACAACTTTTATCTCTGTGGTCGGCTGCCTTTTTCATTTCCTGAGTGAGATCATAAACGCTGCTGCTGCCCTGCTCTTGATGGGACAGGCCGTACGCGCTGCTAGAAAGGAACCCTCAGAAGAGCAGAACACTGCTGCGGCTTCCCCGCCCAAAGCAGTCTCACTGGATGCGGTAAGTACCTATTGAGTCAATGAATAAATAAGATGACTCTATGGATGCCTCCAATACAGACAAATATCACCCAAAATAATACAGGACAAATGGATACAGTGTGCTTGCTCTAGGACCACAGCTTTCAAGCTGAATACCTCTCAATCACATTGCCTCCTGCAGGTCTTTCCTAGACAATTCAGAAGCCCATCACTTTACAACATCTGTTTCCAAAATAAATTTAAGGTTCATTTTCAAGCCCTCAGAGGAAATGGGAATCATAAAGCAAAGTCTGGAAGCTGTGTGTAAAGGCTAATAAAGCAGCACAGATGGCAGAAAAACCTAAGACACGGAGAGAAATTAAAATTCAGAGCAAAATTTAGATCAGAGTGGATTAGTGGGAAAGGTAATAGGGAAGTAAAATAAATTTCATAGTTTTAATATTGACAGTGTATTTGTTTGTTAGCGATGAAGTACAAGATATTTAAACCTAACATTACGTTTTAAACTTTATAATTAAGAACATAAAGAATGCACTGATAAAAGAGGAACAGCTGTGCCTAATAAGGAAATGTCTGCATCGATAATTTGCAAAATCATCTGATTGCTTGGGTTGTATTTACCTGTGAGGTAGAATAGCATCTATTAAATAGTTTCAAAATCTTTAAAACTCATTTCTTTAGAGCATCTTGGAAATGACAACGTTTTTCACTTGGAAGCCTGAGGCAGGCAGGGGGGTTGCTGGGAGTTCGAGGCCAGCCTGGGGTGCGTAGTTTAAGTCCGGCTTGAGCAAAGCCCCACCTCAAAAGTCAAACAAAGAAAAAAACCAAAGCGACAACAAAACCAAAAAGAAAGAAAGAACGGTGTCTTCATTTACTTAATGAAAACTGAAGTCTTCACATCTGGAAACATGCAACTGCTTCTAGAAATGTGAAATTGTTATGTTTTGCCTATTCCTCCAGCTAAATACATCTAAAAATTCTAAGTAGTACCGATGAAGCAAACCTAAGAAGACATCAAAAAGTGGAGAGAAACGCAGAGCGGCCTGCGGCTTGTGCTTGCCTCGCAGTTCCGTTACTGAGTACTAGGGGGTCTTTGAACCAGAAACGCAAGTGTCTAGAAACAATAATCTAAGATTACTTCCTCAGAACTCAGCAGACGATGAGAAAAATATCAGCCTGAAACGTAAAAACTGTTCCTCTCCCACCAAACACACAGTAAAAGCCACACACGCGGTAGCCACGGTTGGTGGACTCTCGCCGCAGAAGCTCGGAGCGAGCGCGGGGTCCCCGCTGTCCGCCGCGCAGCGGCAGAAAACATCGCCGAAGGAGCCTGCGAAGGTGGCGTCGGGAAAACATCCCGACCGCCCCGCACACCCCTCCCGAAGCCGCCCGAGGAGCAAGGAGAGGGTTTCCCGGCGCCTCCGGGGATGGCCGTCACGGGCCCCCGAGGCAGAGGCCGCAGCTGAAACCCGCTGCGCGGCGCGCACAGGAACCGGCTTGGTCGCCTTGATAGGCCCTTATCCCAGGGAGCAGAGCAGGGCAGGGAACCTGTGGTTAGTCCATCTGACCCTCTCCGGTTTTAGATGTCAGCAGCACGCAACACTGTTCTTAATTTTAGGGCTTAAGCCTCACACAGTTCAAAGAGCTTTTTGTCTTCTCTCTCTCTCTCTCTCTTTCTTTCTTTCCTTCCTTCATTTTCTCTTTTGGTTTCTTTGTGGGAAGTTATCCTCTCCAAAATTTTGCCTGTGCTTAGACCTCAAATTTAAATGAAAAAAAAAATCATCTCAAGCATGCCCTGGAAGTATTTTAAGACAATGACAAAAACTTAAGATGTAGGTCAAGTAAAATTCAATATTTTTTCTATCATACTTAATAGACTATATATTGAATAGTGTTGAAATTTGTTGAAATAAATATTGCACCAATGTGTGCCGGACAGTAGCAATTTTGGTTTAAAATAGAGATCATTCTAAGAATTCTAGATTAATTTATGTTTAGACTTCAAGCAATATAATTCAGCACATTAAGAAGAATTAAGGATAAACTGAACAAAAGAAATGGAAAGAAAAATGTGTGTAGATCTTAATCAAAAGAGATAAAAGCATTTGAAAAATGAAACCCTCTTTTACAATGAAATTTAACCACAGAGTAGGACAAAGCAGCTACGAAATAGTCAGTACCTTCAATAATGATGAAAGTCTGTTTCCCTTAATATATATATAAAAAAAGTACTGCCTCTCACAACTTCTCACTATGAGGATGAAAGTCTTATCTAGTATAAGGAAAACACTAGAAATAGCTGACTGAAAAGGAAACTATAAAATGCTGTTACATAAAATGACTTCATCGTGCACAGGAAAAGCCATAAAAGCTTTTGAAAATTCCTGCTCATTAGTATATTTAAATAAGTTTGTATGATAAAAGTCAATATACATAAACTGAACATAGGTGTATGGATTTGCAACAACCCCATGAATATCAACGTTTTAAAATTTTCCTTTATGATACCATCGATAACCATCCAAAGTTAAGAATGAGCTGGATGATATTTGTGCAAGACCTCTGCGATGAAAACAGAATATACTGGCAGTGAGAAAATACGGAACATGTGGACAAATCCGCACGGTACTCGGATAACTGCCTTGTCCCTTTTTTCTGAGACAGGGTCTTGCTTTGTAGTTCAAGAGTTCAGGCTGGCCCTGAGGTCACTGTATAGGCCAGGCAAGCCTCGAACTCAGCAATCCTCCTGCCTCTGCCTCCCAGTGCTGGGAGTCCAGGCGTGAGCCCCCGCGCCCGGCTGTCCCCTCCCTCGTCACCGCACGACACCTGACCCTTCAAACTTAGGGCAGAGCTGGGTCTTGGCTCAGGTATCCTGTCCGTGGTCAGCGGGCTCCCGGGGGGGAGATGGCAGGTGAGCGGGGCGGAGGAGGGCAGTGTGGTCACAGCAGTCAGGAAACAGAGAGAGAGAGAGAGAGAGAGAGGGGGAGAGAGACGGGGAGAGGGAGAGGAGAAGCCGGGGAGCGGGCACAGCTTTGCGGGCAGCCCCCAGTGACCCGGCCCTTCCCGCCAGACCCGCCGCCTCTTAAGAGCACCGCCAGCTCTCACAGGCACAGCGCCCCAGAAGCCCATCACCCCCAGAACCAGCCTCCACAAATGAGTCTTTTGGGGGACCTTCTAGACATAAACCATGTAAGAACTACTTTATATTCAAGGATAGAAAAACCCAAAATATTACAAAGTCTGTTGACTACAAATATATTTACCCCGTCAAAGAAACACCAATTTCAGCTAAGGCTAAAAACAATGATGAACCACAAGGAACTAAATATGAGAGTTTTCAAAAGAAATAACTGGATGGTTCATATTTCTTTAAGACTCCAGTGATCAAAACAGTGTGATGTCAGTTTAAAAACATAGAACTCTGGAACAGCACGGTGAGCCCAGAAATCAATGTAAACTGATTTTGGACAAAAGCCACCATGTCCGTGAGATGTTTTAAAGTCTTAGTACTAAATGGTCCTGGAACAGATAGGTACATGGATTTTTAAAATGACCTGTATCTCTGCTTTCTCCTCTATTCATACTACATACACAAATTAAAAGCAAAAACTTTCAAGAAGCAGATTTAAGAACATCACATTCATAATGTCGGGGTGGAGAAAGATTTTTTGGTTAGGTGTGGTAAACATGAGCTGGCTAAAAAGCTGATAGAATGAATAGTTTCAGACTTTGTGAACGTTGTGTAAAGACACAAAAGAAGACTTCAGAATCCTTCAGCAAAAGGAGAGAAGAAGGGGTGAAAAAGGGGTTAAAGTGTGAGAGGTCTTCTGAGGGGTGAAGGGAATAGGTGCTTTACTGTAATAATTTTTACAATTTAAATAGTACCTGTACATTTTTGATTATGTGCTATATATGCAACATCATAGATGAATGTCAAAATCAAAACAATGGAGAGTTGATAGAAAATAATACCTACTTTATAGTTCGATTTATATGAAGTCCAAAAACAAAAAGTATTGACTCTAGTAATAGAACTCAGAAAAACTATTTTTTCCCCCTGTGGATGGAAGGATTGAATGATTACAAGGAACACGAAAGATATTTCTCTTTTTTTTTTTTTTTTTGAGACAGGGTCTTGCTTTGTAGCTCAGGCTGGCTCTGAGCTCACTATGGAGCCCAGGCAAGCCTCGAACTCAGCAATCCTCCTGCCTCTGCTTCCTGAGTGCTGGGATGACAGACATGAGCCACCAGGCCTGGCACTGTGGTATGTGGTACTGATTGCTGGTGGGCTGAGTCTCCACGCCCAGCATTGTATGTGGTTACCAGGGATTGAACTCAGGACCTTGTGCTTGCGAGGCAGGCACCGGAACCACTGAGCTAACCCTCCGGCCTGATGAAAGATATTTCTTAAGCAATGGAAAGATTTTACATTTTACCTTAGGAAATTGTCAAGCTTACTGAATTAAAATGTAAAAACTGCAATGTATTGTCATTAATTAAGCATTACTCTTTTAAAATGAAAGAAAAATTTAATGAGATTGAAATCGACTATTTTCACTTTTCTAGCATTGTGTTGGTCTTTCTTAAGAGTACAATCTCTCCTTTACCATGCAACAGATTAGTATTTATGCTCCTCTGAAGAACAGATACAGTACTATCCACAGGGCAGAAAGTCGACTTGAATTAACATTGTGTCCATCAGCTTTCGGTTGCTCTGTAAGAACACCTGAGATAAGTAATTAAAAGGTCCAGAGATTTCCTTTGAGTGACAGTTTTAGAGGATTCAGCCCGCAGTCACTCAGCAATCTCTTAACAGACACACAGAACAAAGAAAAGCTGCTTGCTTCCTGGTGGGTGCGAAGCACAAAGATAGAGGTCGCAACCAGGGTCCTAATATTCTTTTCAAGGATATGATCCCAGTGACTTAACTTCCTCCCATTACGACCCTTTTTCTAAGGCTTCCACATCCTCCCAATAGTGCCACAGGTTGGGACCAGCGGTTAACACACGGACCTGGCAGACAGCACTCCAGCTTCAAATTACAGCAAATAGCCGGGCGTGGTGGCTCACGCCTGTCATCCCAGCACTCGGGAGGCAGAGACAGGAGGATTGCTGAGTTCGAGGCTTGCCTGGGCTACATAGTGAGCTCAGAGCTAGCCTGAACTACAAAGCGAGACCCTGTCTCAAAGAAAAAAATTACAGCAAATACACAACAGAAACACAATATGGTACAACATGAAATGGAGGCAAAAAGAAAGTGGCTCTTTCCACTGTCAGAATCAGAAGTAAAATTCAAATTTCCTAAAACTGGATCAACAGTTTTACTATTGCCCTTTAAAATTCAACTAAAGTCAGTTAAACACAGAGCTCAGAGGACTTGTAAAATTTTATCGAAGGAAGAAATATATTAAGTACTATTTTCAGCAATATACATTTATATATTTGCTGTTAAACGCCTAAATAATATTGATAAAAATGTTTCAACGTCAGGAATATAGATTTGCAAAAAAACGTAGCTTTGCATAAGACAAACTATTAAGTTGTCAAATAACAATCTAGATATTCTTTTTTAATCATGGAAAAATATACTTAAAATAGAGAATTTAAGAGTCCACACTACCTCTCGATATTATAGGAATTAAATTAAGTATAGTCATTGTAAGTGTAAATGATCATAATATATTGACATTATTAAAACACTGAAGAACCCTTTTATAGAAGGTCATTTTTAAAAACTCTGAATATCGAACAGATAGCTCAATCCAGATTAGTGGACCACACCTTCCACCCCCTCAAACTGGGCAACACCTCAAGGCCAATCTTCCTACTGTTCTGAGAAAAATCAGTCAACAAAACAGCAAGAATCCCACAAACCTCTAAATCTCCAGGCAAGAACACGCGTGTTAGATCTCACGGCCTGACCATTTCTCTACTCAGATCTCATTAAAGGTTCCTAAATACAAAGTGCATCTCTGGTGTGTAGTTCGGTCAGTGTGAACCCTGCCACAAGCCCGTCACTAGATACTCGGAGATGATTCAGCACCCTGCCCTTTATTCCTTAATCTTACTCCAGAGACACAACGGAAGGCACCTGCTCTGGAGAACAGTCTCAGAATTCCTAAAGTCCTACTTTTCTCTCCATGGCACAGGGTTTTGTTTGTTTGCTTGTTTTTTTAATGTGGACCTTCCAAAAGCATAACTTCCCATGACACCGCATAAATATAGCTCCTTTTCTTTTACCACTGGATGAGCACTTGCGATTATTTGATCATGGCACACAGAGTCTGGAATCCACGTGCTGAATTCATTCCACAGTGTCAAATATTGCTCATAACAATTCCATTAAAACAAACTTACTTACGTTCAGTTTGTCTGCTGACAAATCTCATGAGTAATAAATTTAGGAATTGGCTGGATGTTTGAAACAAGTAATATAACTAGAAAAAAAATAATCCACACAGTACTGTTTCACCTAAAATATTTTTAGGAATTTTAAATGACAGTTAATCTCCATAATGTTTGCATAACCTGTGTCACTACTGTTCAGTTATTGAAATCTCAATTAAAAGTCTAAAAGTAGTCCCACACAAATGGGTTCAGTACATAATCTGCCAAAATATAACAATGAATTGAAAGGCTAGGTGGTAATTAATGGAATAAAAATACAAACTGATACCAGAGGAGCCATCATTTGAACTATAGTAACAGCACTGAGTAGAAAAGACATCTTCCCCATGGGAACCCTTGACACACACAAAACACCCGTCTACTTCAGTGCTGCACTTAAAAATATAGTAATACATGTGTCACTACACTTTCCTAAAGCCATGGCAGCGGCTTGGTTGGACTCACCCACCTTGGATATCTTGATCTTCAGGGACAGGTTATTCTTTTTTTTTTTTTTTTTTTTTTTGGAGACAGGGCTTCACTTTGTAGCTCAGGCTGGCCCTGAGTTCACTATGTAGCCCAGACAAGCCTCGAACTCAGCGATCCTCCTGCCTCTGCCTCCCGAGTGCTGGGATGACAGGCGTGAGCCACCACGCCGGGCACTGTGGTATGTGGTATTGATTGTTGGTGGGCGTGAGTCACCATGCCCAGCATTGTATGTGGTTACTGGGGATTGAACTCAGGACCATTGCGCTTGCCAGGCAGGCGCCGGAACCACTGAGCCAAATCTCCAGCCCAAGGGACAGGTTATTCTTCATCTAAACATCAGAAAGCCTTGTGCATCACTCACCTTTTCTGTAAATTCTTGTTAGACAGGTCACATGTCTTGAGTTTTCTTCTTTCCCTTCCTTTTCTCCTTCCCTTTGGCAAATCATACTCAGGGCTACTGTACTGAGCTATATCCCACCCCTTTTAACATTTTTACTTGGAGTTGTTTGTTTGGTTGTTTGTTCTGTTTCTTGGTTCTGGGAATCAAACCCTGTGCTTGCCAGGCAGATGTGGTGCCACTGAGCTATACCCTTAGGCCTTAAAAATTTTATTTTGAAACAGTTCTTGCTCAGTAGTCGAGGTTGGGCTGAAACTTCTGATTGTCCTGCTTCCACTGGCCTGATTGCAAGGATTGCTAGTTGCACCACATCTGGTGAGCGCTCTCTTCTTTTGCCAGTAAGAAGATCAACACTGACTTACCTTCTTCATATATCTCTCACCATGCACTAAGCAAGAATCAAAATGGATCAAAGATTTAAGGATTAGAAAAGGAACAACCTGCTAATATCAAGAATCAACAAATGGGATCACATCAAATCAAAGAGTTTCTGTGCAGTGAAAGAAACCACCGACAGAATGAAGAGTCAACCTAGAGAACTATTACTTACCAATTACTCCTCAGGCAAGGGACTAATATCTGGAATATATAAAAGTCTCAAACAAAATTATAGCTCCCAAATATAAAGACACAATTAAAAATGGGCGTTTGAAATGAGTGGACATTTCTCACATGGAGAAATACAATCAGGCAATAAATACACGAATAAAAGCTCAACGTTACTGACCATTCAAAAGTTACAAATTAAAACAACACTAAGATTCCATTTTACTCAAGACAGGTTGGCCACCATCAACAGACCAACCAATGACAAATGCTGGGGAGGCTGTGGGGAAAAAGGAACATTACTCCTTGTTGGTGGAAGTGTTAACTGATATAATCATTATGGAAATCAAGAAGAAGATTCCTCGAAACACTAAAAATAGATATTCCACTTGACCAACCTATTCCGCTTCTAAGTATCTGGCCAAAATGTTAAAGTCATCATCCCACAGTGATAATATGTATAACTATGCTTATAACAGCGTCATTCGTGGTAGCTATATCTTGAAAACAGCCTCGATGTCCATGAACAAATGAATGGTATAGAAAATTATCCATATATTCATATATATATAAATATATCCATGTATATTATTTATATACAAGGGAGTACTATTTTCCCATAAAGAAGCATAAACTTGGGTTTTTTGTGAACCTTGAAACCGTAAGTGAAGTAACTCAGACACACAAGCCTAAATATCACATGATTTCTCTTATATGAATATATATTGAGTTATTACAAAATAAAAGACAGTAGTAAAAAATAGGGATTAAAAAAACATATTGTGATCCAACACAGACTATGTATATAAAAATGTACCTTGACTTAGTACAATTTGTCTTACATGCTTCATATATTCTTTGGCCCATTAGCCTGGTGTTCAATCTGTATCTATGATAATTAACTTTATAAAATCTTTTAAATACATGAATCTGACGATGAAAAAATAAGAGAGTGAAAGGCAGAAAAAAAAGGATTGAAATATGTTGTATACATATTGATTTCCTACATCGACTGTAATCATTATCTACTACAAATGTGTTCTATTAAAAGCCAAATCCTCCTCAAAAATCAATATAAAACAAAACAAATTTTAAATTTATATCATAAATACCAACAAATTCAATGCATTTTTTAAAAAGTTGTAGTGCCGGGCGTGGTGGCTCATGCCTGTCATCCCAGCACTCGGGAGGCAGAAGCAGGAGGATTGCTGAGTTCGAGGCTTGCCTGGGCTACATAGTGAGCTCAGAGCCAGCCTGAACTACAAAGCGAGACCCTGTCTCAAAAAAAAAAAAAAAGTAAAAAAAAAATTGTAGTAATTGTTGCTTCTTTATGTGTGGGTCACTTTGTCTTCTCTAATGACCCTGTGGTACAGTGATGCAGAAGCCCTTTTTAACCAAGATACCCAAGGTAAAGCAGCCAAAAAGTGACATAAGTATTACTGACAGCCAGTGCCCTCCACATCGAGGGCTTAAACTAAGCCCTCTTCCCAGAGCTACCTGGTTTTCTTGTTACGTTAGATTCTTAGTAATTTCTTTGATACATAGAAGTCAGTTTATGCTAAATTAGGAAAATATTTAAAACAGCAAATCCAGACTTTGCTTCAAAAGGAAATACAGCAGCCATATCTGTAGATATACCTTCCTGAAGTATCCTCCTTCAAGGTTTCTAGACGTAGAGCACACAAAATGTCTGTTATGAACCAGCAACACATTACGTTAGAAAAATTTTCACTCATTCAAACTGAGTTTATTTACAATTTGATTCAGCCTACAGTGAAAGTGCCTGAAGTGAAATATAATGGTTTTCAACACGAGCCCTGCTCTTGAAGTTATTTTCATGTGTTCTGTTAAATTCTGCCAGGTTTTCTCTGCACATTCTCAGCAGATTATAAGCGCTGCACATTTTAAAAGAAAAATCAGTGCTTTGAAAGAAAAAGTCACTGTATATTTCACAAAGTGCTGAACTATTAATAGTTAAAAGAGACTGGTTATTTTATTAGAAGTCACAATAGCAGACTTCTATTAAACATTCAGCATAAGGTTAAGTTTTTAAAGGTAGCTCTTACCTTAAAGTCTTGTGTCCCAGCGTACGGTCCAGACGCTACTGTGTGGAAACCTCTGTTACCATTTGGAAGCCTCTGCTACTCTCAGAAGCAGAGAGAAGGGAGCTTGAGCGGGGTGGGGAAAGTCGTGCCTAGAATAGTCCTGGCATTGTTCTTTCCGTGAATGGCGAGCAGAAGCTCAGAGACCTAGAAACTAAGATGCCCAAGGTCACTGACCCCTAGCCAGCTGGTGGCCTAGAGCTTTTATTACAGGTGTCACCCAACCTGAAAGTTAGCTGCAGATGGGATTAGTGTTTAGAATAGTAAAAGATTAAGAGGATTTTCTCATAACTATTGATGATGCTATCAGTTGTTAATTAATAACATCAAAGTCAGTATTAAAAACAGGCCTATAAATCTCATGTGTTAAGATTTAGACAGTTATTTCTACTCAGAGAAAAAGAAAAAAAATATTAATGGAGGCTGGGATGATCTACTTTAGGGTTTTAGTATCACCACTTCAGTCCTGGGTTGCATTCTGGAAGCCTTTCATGGTCACCCACAACACACTGATAAAATCACCAGAACTAAAGGCCAAATGCTAGAGTATTTTACAGTTTCTTATCTGCCTTTGTTTGGGTGCTTGAAACACGAGTTGTTGGGACTTTCATATTGGAGAAAATTCCTTCATACTTACTTGATGTCCACTCATTTCAAATGCCCATTTTTAATTGTGTCTTAACATTTGGGAGCTATAATTTTGTTTGAGACCTTCGTATATTCTAGATACTAGTCCCTTGTCTGAGCAGTATCTGGCAAGTAATATTTCTCCCTTCTGTAGGTTGTCTCTTCATTCTGTTGGTGCTTTCCTCTCACCGATGTGAACCCTCTTGCTCCAAATGTACTTTAATAAGCTGCTACTGTCTCCTTGCTGCCCTGTGTAGCACAGAACTCAACTCTGTCACTCACAAGGGCCCGGAAACCCGCCCCAGGACTCAGCGGTCCACACTAACATCGTTCTGAGGATATTTAATACATAACTGTAAATGAATGGTTGAAAAGTAACCTCTGAACTCTGACAGTTGATCTTTTGTATAAATTCATCATCTGTCTAGGCCCAAAGTGTTTGTTTTGTTGTTGTTGCTGTTTGGTTGGCTGGTTGGTCCCTGTGGATTTGTACTATGACTTGAAGTCTGGGATTGTGATACCTCTTGCTTTGCTCTTGTTGCACAGGCTTGGTTTTGCTGTTCTAGGAATTCTCTGGCTTGAAATGAATTTGAGCACTGTTTTCTCTAATTCTGTGAGGATGCTATTGATATTTTGATTGAGATTGACTTAACCCATTCTTACAGGGTTGAACCACCTATGGTACATGCACGATATTGGTTGGTTTGTACCACACTGGTGGTTCAAACAGATCTAAGTTTTGGGTTCTTTCTTTCTTCCTCCCCTTCTTTCTTTCTTTCTTTCTTTCTTTCTTTCTTTCTTTCTTTCTTTCTTTCTTTCTTTCTTTCTTTCTGTCTGTCTGTCTGTCTGTCTGTCTGTCTGTCTGTCTGTCTGTCTTTCTTTCTTTCTTTCTTTCTTTCTTTTTCTTTCTTCTTTTTTTTTTTTTTTTGAGACAGGGTCTCACTTTGTAGTTCAGGCTTACCCTGAAGTCACTATGTAGTCCAGGCTAGCCTTGAACTCACAGCAATCTTCCTGCCTCTGCCTCCTGAATGCTTGGATTATAGGCATGAGCCACCATGCCTGGCCAGATCTAATAGTTTTATTGGTCTTTTTCCTAACAAAATTAATAAAAAGCCTATAAGTAGACTGACTATAGTTAGTTGCTTGAATTTGAATAATTACTGCCCAAATATAAATATTAATAGCATTAACATCAATTAAACTTATAATTAACACATGTATTTATTTCATTAAATTAAAAAATGTATGGTAATGTATAGTTTATTAATAAATCTCTAAATTTTGACATGGAAATCTTACAAGTACCCTCTTTCTGGAAAATATAGTATTTCTACATCATAAATTAACTCTATTATAATTTTTATAGCATTTTAATGCTTTCTTTAAGAAAGTGCAATAGGATGACATTGAGGTTACTATGTGAATGACTTTCTTTGTATTATAGTAACCAAGGATCACCTAAGAGACAGTTCAGACCACCCAATGGGGCAATCGTGTATGTACCAAAGTGGTTATAGCCAGGTCAAACTCAAATCAGAATGGCCCAGTAGTAACACTTATGAATTATGGCCCTATTTTGGAAATATCAAATCTGAATGTCACTTTTCGAAGGATGGTCATTATGACAATATTGGTTCTGCCTATCCAGGAGTAAGGGACATTTTTCCATTGTGTGATGTCCTCTTTAGTTTCCTTTTTCAGAATACTATAGTTTTGGGCCGGAGGGTTAGCTCAGTGGTTCTGGTGCCTGCCTTGCAAGCACAAGGTCCTGAGTTCGGTCCCCAGTAACCACATACAATGCTGGGCGTGGAGACTCACACCCACCAGCAATCAATACCGTATACCACAGTGCCGGGCGTGGTGGCTCACACCTGTCATCCCGGCACTCAGGAGGCAGAGGCAGGAGGATTGCTGAGTTCGAGGCTTGCCTGGACTACATAGTGAGCTCAGAGCCAGCCTGAACTATAAAGTGAGACCCTGTCTCAAAAAGGAAAAAAAAGAATACTATAGTTTTTGTTGTAGAAGTCTTTTACTTCTTTGTCATTTCCAAGGATTTATTTTTCCTTGATGCTACTGTAAATGTTATTGTCTCCATAGTTTCTTTGTTCATGAGTTTATTATTGGTGTACATGATCACTACTCTTGTGTGTTAAGTTTATATCCTGCTACACTATTCAGTTTTGTTAGGAGCTTTTGGTGAAAGTTTTGGGGTCATCTATCTAGAAGCTCATGGCATCTGCAGATAATATTTTGTGTTCTTTTTTTGGTACATAGCCACTTTGTTTCTCTTGCCTGATTGCTCTGGCTCATATTTTCAAAACTACATCAAATAGGAATAGTAACAGTGAGCATCTGTGAGCAGGGGAACGTGGGGCCAGATGCCAGACCCTACCGGGTGCAGGTGGTGACCCCACTGCTTACTCAAAGGTGTCCTGGTCCCCAGACAATAGACTATTCTAGGAAACTGTTCCAGAGAGAGGACATAACTCCTGATTCCCCAGATTCCTCTAACGTGTTTTCTCACCCAGAATCAAAACTACTTACCTCTTGGCTGGGCTCAAAGAGAAATATATTACTGAGGTACGGGGTTACGTAGGCTCTTTCCAGGGATTTTTTCAGGTTCTTGATGTCTTGGACAAAGGCTTGGACAGAACATGTGAAAAACATAGTGAGATTTTACAGTTACTATAGGTAGGAAAATACGTATGCCACGCAGAGTGTGTAGGGGTCAGTTAAAGGGAAAGACACGCTGTTCAGACAGAGCTTGCAATGAGCTCCTTAAGGCTCCTGTGAGTGCTTTCTCAAAGGCTGGTTTGGTGGTCACGAATTTGTTTAGATTCTCGTTGAGGTGAAAAGTTTTTATTTGTCCATCAAGTTCAGAGGACAGATTTTCAGGACAGAGTGATCTGGTCTTGCAATTGTTTTCTTGTAGATCCCAGAAGCCTTCCCTCTAAGATACCTTAGATTTTAAGGTTTATGTAAAGAAAATTCCTTTAATTCTCAGTTTTGGTATTTTTCTCTAACTATTTTGAAGAGTGTTACTTTGTCTGAATATCTGGAATTTTGACCATGATGTGTCAAGGAAAATTTTTTTCTGGTCATGTTTTCCTGGATTAAATACCTCATTTCTGTGCATATTAATTTCATTTCCCAGATTTGAACTTTTTTGGTGATTTGGGTAAAGAAATTTTTATACCTTTAGTGTTGTGTTCTAACATTTCCTTAACTTCTATAATTCTGAGGACTTTCTTTTTGTCAACTAGGGGGTTCTGATAAACCTTTTGTAGTGTTTAGTTTTCAGAATCTCCTTTACCAATCTCATTTCTAGTTTGTGAAAATCGTTTTTCAGATTAGTTATGTCTGCTGATCACACTTTCAGTTGAATTTTTGTATGGAGAACTTCTGCTTAATTTATTTTCATAATCTCAAATTCTCTAGTAAAGTGTACTAGTGTTAGTAGCGGTGATGCCCCTGCCTCCCTTTCTGGAAAGTTCTCTGCATTGCACAGTGTGGCTAAGTCTCTGGAATCTGACTGGGGACAGCACTGGTGACTTGGGAGACTCTGCTGCCGTCACGGACTCTGCTCCAGGGCCTGTACGATGCCGAGTGGCACCATGGTACTGTGAATGATACATCGCGGGAGCTGAGCACATACCTTCACTCATACTTGCACATGTATGTACTTTGTCCTTGTTCCAGTTTCACATTTTCTGCATTTCCTCGGATCATTATTCCATCCAAGCTGCGCCCACTCGCTGGCTTCTCTCTGCCTTGTAGCTGCACTCTAACTGACCTTGGCACCTAGCTCGGAGCTTTCTGAGAATATCGCTCTCTCTGCCACCAAGATTGCAGGTCGTCCACCATATTTCACACTTAAAACAGATCTCTAAACAGCTCCCTCTCTAAAGGAAAACAATTCTAGCTGCTGGAGATTGATGTTTTAATATTCAATACCTGTCAGAGATCAGTCTTTGTTATAAAATTGTAGTGACTTGAGTATGTCAGAAGTTTTGAATTCCATCTTCCAAAACAACTCTGCCAACATTGAATGAGATGCATATATCTACCATTAGTCAACATGACCATTAAAAGGATAAGATGATTAATTACCGGTGCATCTCTTTTGTTTGGTTCAGGCTCAGTAATGTGCACTAGAAAATGACATCAAATCATATGTTTTTCTGGGATGATGAATGGGGATCATCAGTACTGAATGATTTTCTACATGCTCTACATCAAGAGGTTTGTTATTAAGAGGTGTGTAATAAAAGTGTAGAAAACTCATGAAGACAGACATTCTGATTGACTTTGAACAAAGAAAATAGGAAAATTTTTTATTCTTAGGAAAAGTGTTTGCAACTTTTAGGAAAATGTATGAAAGGAAAATTGAGGGCTTTCTAAGAATCCTGACAGATTTTATTACTGGGTGCTCATAAGGCAAAATACCATTTTGTAAAAATGCTGCAATAATGGTGAACCTAAATCCTAATGTTGCTAATTGTAGATGTGATACAAAGGCCTATCTGAGAAAATGGGGGCCTCCATTATCCCTCCAGGGACCGTTTTCATTTTCTATGCTGTATTACCATCACCTCGGTTGCTTTTTAAATTTGCTTTCCCATTTCTTTTGAAGTTTCAACACGTCTAAACTGTATATATGCGAATGAAGCCCTCTGTTATTTACCAAAAAATGAGAGATATATTATTTAAATCATAGTATAACAAATATGTTGTACAGCACAGTGTTCCCTCAACTTGCAAACTCAATTCGTTCTCCAGGGCTGGTTGTAGCTCAAGTTGGTTAATCGAAGGCTCAGCTTCCCGCACACAACCTTCACTGTACACAGGCAGGGCTCAGTGTCCATAGAGAGAATCGGTCCTGGAGGTTTTCATTTAGCTCGCTCAGCAAAGGATGTTGTAATGTTCCTTCCCGAGTTCTTTAAGGGTTGAATCTGTATCTGAGACCATCTGTGGCTGGTATTCCACTCAAAACTCAAGACTTTGGTCATAAGTGAAAACTAAAATTCCAGTCACAGCTCAAGTTGTCCATACTTCAGGCAGGCCATAACTCGAGGGTCCAGTGTAATAACAATAATACGAGTCATATAAATGTACTATTTTGAGTAGGGAATTTTCATATGAAGAAGGACATTTTTTTAAAAAGCCAATTTTGTCAAAATCTTCACTTCTTCATCCGGGTATTATGTGATAGGTTATTTTCTCATTTTGTAATTGTTTACTTTTGGTATTTGAGTTTTTATTTTCCAACAGTTGTTATTTATAGTCATTTATATCATTTCTAGTTATTTCTTCCACATCAGCACACTTTATTGACTTGATTTATTGACTCTGGGAGAGAAATTCAGAACAAATAGAAAGCCAACCTTCACAGACATACACAAAGAGTTAGGAGTTTCCTATGCCAAGAATCTGAGGGTCCCACTTCTTTCTCCTATGGAATCACTGATGCTACTCTGTCACTGATTCTACTGGAAAGTGTCTTCACGCTTCAGCCCGGTTACTGTTAAATACTGGATTATTTTCCATGATGAAAATGAAAGCAGAGAATCTCACCATTATTTCTGCCTTTGCTCCTTGTAGTGCTGTTTAAAACACAAATTTATATTTGTTTTTAGCCATTGAGGTGTTCAAAAGGTGTGTTTTCTGGCTTCAATTTCTACTTATTTTTTATTAATACATGTTTGTCATACACAATGATTTCATTCATCGTGGAGAATCTGTACCCATATATATTTGTATTTTAATTCCTTTTACCCTGTTCCCCTTCTCTCCTTTCAACTTGTATCCACATCCCCATTTACAAAAGTTGGTTTCCATTTTTTCTTCTAACCTCTTTTCAAATCAGTTTTCTCTTTCTCCCCTCCCCTTCCCATTCCATTTCCCACTGGAACATTATCATCCTCCTTCCCAACACCTGTCTCCTGCTTTGTTCCTTAAGAGAAACAATGTGATATTTTAACTTGGGCACCTTATTTATTTGACTTAAAATTATGGTCTCAAGATGCACCTGTTTACCTAAAAATGTCACAAATCCATCCTTCTTCATGGTGAAGTAGCACTGTCTTGCCCATAAATACCACCTTGTTTTTCTCCTCTTCTCTGTTGACAGGGATTACGGGCTGTTAGTGATTATAAACTGTGCTGATATAAACATGGGCTGCCCATATCACAGTGGCTTGCTGCTTGTCATTCTTCTGGAAAGATACCTGAAGGGAAACCCCTGGATCAAATGGAATCTCCACTTCTCAGTTTTGAGGGATCTCCAGACTAACTTACATAATGCTCGCATCAATTTGCGCTCCTACCAACTACGGATCGTTCCCACAGCCTTGTCAGAATTTGCTACTGGTCAATTTCTTAATGGTAGCCATTTTTTCTGGGGTGAGATGGAATCTTAGAATTGTTTCAATTTGAATTTCTCAGATGACCAGTGATGTCGAACATCTTCCCATGTATTTCTGTGTGGACGTCTTCATCTGAGAATTGTCTACTCATTTATGATGCTCATTTTTGGGGTCAGGTCTTTAAATTTTTGAGTTCCTTAGGTATTAAAGTCCTTTGCCTGAGGTAAAATATTTTTCCCATTCTTTGGTTTGCTCTTCACTCTTCAGTGAGTTCTTTTGCTGTGCAAATGCTTTTTAAATTTGATCTGATTTCATTTGTTGATTTTTTGTAGTATTCCCTGTGAGATCAGTTGTTTTAAATAAAGTCTTTGTCTATACCTGTGTCTTCAAGAATCTCATTTATTCAATTTTCCAGCAAATTTTTTTCTGTTTTAATATTTAAACCTTTGATCCTCTTAATTGTAGTTTAGTGCACGGTGAGACATATGGGTCTAGATTTAATCTTTGGCATTCAAAAAGCCAATTTTCCCAGTATCATTTATTACAGGACCTATTTGCCTTTCAATTAGGATATTTGGTTTCTTTCTCAAAGATAAGGGTGCTTAGGATGCTTGGAGTTGTTTCTGCATCTTTTATTTTGTACTATTGATCATTCAGTCTGTTTTATTACCACCACCCTGCTTTTTTTTTTTTTTTTTTTTTTTTTGAGACAGGGTCTCGCTTTGTAGTTCAGGCTGGCCCTGAGCTCATTATGTAGCCCAGGCAAGCCTGGAACTCAGAAATCCTCCTGCCTCTGCCTCCCGAGTGCTAGGATTACAGGCATGAGCCACCATGCCGGGTGGTGTTGGACTTTTTCAAATGCTTTTTCCGTGTCTATTGAAATGATCATATGGATTTCTCCATGGTTCTGTTAATATGTCATATCATATTTATTGATTTCTGTATATTGAGCCATCCCTGAATCCTTGAAATGAATTTGGTCATGGCATCTGATCTTCTTGATGATTTTCTGGATTCTGTTTGCCAGTATCTTACTGAGGATTTCTGGATCTGTGTTCATTCTCTTTTGGCGGGGTTTTGATATCGGGTAATGGTTGCTTCCTAGGAGGAGTATGGTAGTATTGTTTCCCTTTCAGTTTCATTGAAGAGTTTGAGGAATAGACCCATTATTAGATACATGTGCCAGGCAGAATTCTAAGATGGCTCCATCTTGTCCTCTTCTCTGTGTGCCCTGCGTAGCCCTTGGTGATTACCTCCACTGGACCTGGTGGGAGCAGGTGGGTCCTGGAGGACAAGTCCCAACTGAAAGGGATTCAAAATAAAAGAAGAATCCTTCAAAATAAAAGCAGGATTCCCTCTTCCTGACTTTGAAAGCGGAGAGGAACCATTGAGCAAGGAGTACACGTGTCCCCGAGGGGCTGGGAGTGTCTCCCACCAAACAGCTGCCGAGAATCGGGGCAGCTCCCAGCTGAGCAACTGCCCCACGGTCGACTGGGACTGTCTGACCGGGCCATTCAGGAGCCTTCGGAACCGGCTTGTGGAGAGAGTTGGTAAGACTTGGAGACGCTGGCGGAAGGGGCAGTCCTGGGATGCTGCGAGCTGCACTTGGTTAGACTTCAGAAGACTAGACGCGTCCAGGAAAGCCTCGGCTCAGCGTATTTCACCAGCCACAAGGACTGCTCCGACGGTTGCACTCCAGACCCTGTGGCACGCTTTGGCAGAAAACGAGAGCGCATTTCGCTCTTGTCTAGAGATTTTGCCTAAGACGGAGACTGAGGGCACTGGACCGGGTCATCTAGTGGAAGAGATTTCAAGCCAGCCTCGTGACGAGGTCATGGCAAGCCTACCGCAGAGGGCTTTCAGCCAGATCCATTTTCTTCTGTCCTTTTACTTAAAACTTAGTCGTGAATTTATGTCTTGAAATCGGGTTAATCACAGGCAGCACTATCTACCCTAGTACTGTGTGGTTTGGTTTTTGTTTTCTCTAGGTTTACGACTACATTTTGCGTACACGTTATGATCACGTTCATCTTTGGGGATTTGTACCTGTACATGATACATCTCATTCCTTGTTTTTTCCCCATTCTCCTACTGTCCATTCGTATTTACAAAAAATTCGTTTCCATTTTTTTCCTTCTTTTCTCATATATTTTCCACAGCTTTTTTCCTTTCCTCCAATCCCCTCCTTACTTCCCCTGTGTTTTTTGACCTTTAGTGCCTATTTTTGCATTGTCTGTTATACATTTTGGTCCTTATTTAATCTTGCATTCCTCCTGCCAGAGAAACTACTGGGTATTTACACGTGTGTGTCCTGTTTATTTCACTTAAGAGTACGGCTTCAACGTGCATCCCTTTAACTGTTGCGTTTTTAATCGCAGTGTGCAGGCCTTTGTAATTAATGTGACTAATTCACAATTGTATTTAAATATAACATCTTATTTGTCTTTTATGTTTCACATTTGTTTCTCCCTCCTTTTTTTCCCTTTTCTAAAACCTTTTGAAGAGCGTCTACTTTATGAAAGTACGTATGATTACACTTCAATACATTATTAGTATAATTCTTCTAATCTCATTGTAGTTCCTGTAGGGTTAATATTATTTAGCTTTAACTTATTGCTGTTTACATTCAATGATACAATTCTACTTATAAAACATCAGAAATTTGAAAATCTGTACTTCTTTGGTAGTCTCGCAGAGTGTCTGCAAATGTTAGTATCAATTTTCCTTCTGTATATAGTATCAACTACATAATACATTATCACTATTTGGATTAAACAATTATGTTCTCAAGAGGTTTTAAAAATAAGCAAAGGAGCTCATGTATTTATTCATTTCAGTACCATTTTTGGTGATCTCCAGTCCTTTGCACAGATATATATTTTCATCTGAATTTTTTCTGCTCAAAGTATGGCTGCTGATGAATTCTTTCAGTTTTTATATCTCAGACAAAGTCTATTTTAGCATTATTTCTGACAGGCACTTGGCTATATGAAAATTTCAAGTTAAGTGTCTCATGTCTTTTCTTTCAGTACTATAATGGTATTACTCCAAAGTCATCTAGCTGGTGTTACTGGTGAAAAAAATGACATCCTTATTTTTGTTCAGATCTGTAAAAAGCATGTTTTTTTTTTCCTCAGATGCTTTTAAGAATTTTTCTATATTTCTAGTGTCAAGAGTTTAGATTATGATATACTTTAGTATGGTTTGTTATGTTCCCTGTATTTGTGATTACTAGTTCTTTGTATTTAAAATTTCCATCAAATTTGGAAAAAAAAATGCCTTATCTCTTCAAATGTATTTTTCTTTCTTCACCTTTGAGCATTCCAATCACATATAGATTCGGTACTTGAAATTATCCACATTTCATTGATTTGGTATTTTTTTTTCCAATTAGTTTTCACTCTGTGTTTCATTATGGATAATTTATTTGAGCTAATGGAACTTTTTTTTTTCCAGTGTCTTTTCTAGTATTAATCCTAGCCTTTGTGTTTTTCAATTTAGATGTTGCTTAATTTGAATCATCTTTGTACATTTAGGCCTATAGCTCATTTAATCTGAATTTTGGCTTCTGCACTACATAATATATGACAAAATTTTTAATATTTTTGTCTACCGGGGCCGGAGGGTTAGCTCAGTGGTTCCAGTGCCTGCCTCACAAGTGCAAGGTCCTGAGTTCGATTCCCGATAACCACATACAATGCTGGGCGTGGAGACTCACACCCACCAGCCATCAATGCCATATGCCACAGTGCTGGGCGTGGTGGCTCCGCCTGTAATCCCAGCACTCGGGAGGCTGAGACAGGAGGATTGCTGAGTTCGAGGCTTGCCTGGGCTACATAGTGAGCTCAGGGCCAGCCTGAACTTCAAAGCAAGACCCTGTCTCAAAAAAATAAAAAAATCAGCCAGGCGTGGTGGCTCACGCCTGTCATCCCAGCACTTGGGAGGCAGAGACAGGTGGATTGCTGAGTTCGAGGCTTGCCTGGGCTACATAATGAGCTCAGAGCCAACCTGAACTACAAAGTGAGACCCTGTCTCAAAAAATATATATATTTTTGTCTACCAAATATCTGTCTTCTAAGCAACTTACATTTGTCCTCACTATGGGCAGTATGGGTAGTATTTTCCTTTCTCTGTTTGCCTGGTAAATTTCAAATATATGTCACATATTGTGAATTATTCTACATTGAATGTTAGATACTTTTATATTTGTCTAAATAAGCTTGAAAGTTGTTTTGGGATGTGCTTAAGTAATTCTGGAATAGTTTGTTCATTTCAGTACTTTCTCTTCATATTTGTTAAGCATAAGTAAAACCATATATTTAGTTAAAGGTTAATTTTCTTCGTGAGGCAAAAACAATTATTATTATTCTGATACCTTGTGAAATATGTACTTTTCTTCTGGGTCCTAGAAGTAGGCACTGTCTTTGGCCCTGCATGAGCTTATGAGCCTTTTCTCTCCAAACCTTTGATGTGATTATTTCCCTGACTTTGCATTCCTTCCTCATTTGTGTGTTTGGCACTAGCAACTAAATATATAAAGAAGAGCCATATGCAGATTTCTGGAGTTTTCTCTGTGTGTAGCTTTCTTCTTCCCAGAAATCTCTGCTGATTTTAGACTCTGGTTTCTCCAGGTTCCCGGTTTTATTCCCTTGACTTGAGGAAACCCCGTCTCTGTCTACACACTTCATCTTGTGCGCCGTCCTGGAACTTTCCCCAGCACGTTCGTGGAGCACGACAGCCCTCGCTTCCTTTCTGGTCTGTGTCAGGAACCACTGCTCGCTGTGTCCAATGCCCAGAAAGCCAGTGTTTGTTGTATTTTCTGGCGTTTTAGTTATATAAAGCAGGAGAACAAATGGACACCCTGATGTTTTATCCTGGACAGAAATGAGAGTACTAATTCAATTTCCTTTAGAATTTTTGTTTACTTAAGAGATGCAAGATTGAGGATTTGCCTATTTGGATACAAGGAATGACTTACCAGGTTGCCTTAAAGTCCTCAAATCAATTCATTACTGTCCATTTATTACTAATGATTCCTTTAGAGATAAGAGAGGAAAAGAAATCTTGCTATCTTCCCTAATGGAAGCTGTAAAATAATGGCAGGAAGATTAATATTCCTTCATTCCTAAAAGATCAATATGACAGTTTTTTTAACTTTCAAGAACAGAATAGCTATACAGAGAATTCATTTCCAAAAGACCATTTTCTTATTCTTTACCTCTTCTGAGCATGCTCAGAATAACCACGCGGAGCATCTGATCCTAAAAGGCAGCTGAACCGTTCCTCTTGCAATTTTAATAACATAAAACACTTTGCTTCACCTCAGCTTGAAACGAGAAGCTGTGCGATGTGAAACCGCCTTCTGTGAAGAGCAGCAAGAAAGTTACCAGAAACAGCTCACATTAAGGGTCTTGCTGTGATATCACAATGTTGTGAGCATTCTCTTTTTATTTGTCAGTGTTCACAGTTGCACTATCCCAACAAATCTTTCGTAGTGAATTCTTGTAAGTAAAATGACAGAGGTCAATCAAGTAATAACTTATTTTAAGTTATGTAGAGAGTTCAGTGTCACTTTTAAACTTTGACTTCCTTTCTCCCAGAGACAGATTCAATTTATATTTGGCTTATTTTTTAAAGGTTGAAATGAGCTTTAGAACTTTTAGGCATAAGTTAACCACAGAAATTATGTTTTATATGAATTTTTTATTTTTTCCTCATGAAGAGTAACTTTGATAAGTGGATATTATAAAGTATCAATATCTAACATCCACAGGAAAATTTAAAAAAGCATAACAATGAGCAAACTATGAAATACATACTTCACAAAAGTTATAACACACATCAAAAGCTCCAAACTGATATTTCAGTAAATCAGTGGAATTATGCCTTTAGTTCTTCTGCACTTATAAATTTAGTCTATTTAAAAAATTAGTCTATTTAAAAAATTTTAAAAAATTACAGGTGGCTCACACCTGTCATTCCAGCACTCAGGAGGCAGAGACAGGAGCATTGCTGAGTCGGAGGCTTGCCTGGGCACCATAGTGAGCTCAGGGCCAGCCTGAACTACAAAGCAAGACCCTGTCTCAAAAAAAAAAAATTTAAGCTATTTAAACAAAGAGGAAATTACATAATATATATTTTCAAATAAGTTAACTATTTAAAAATATCGATTTATTGTTCTAAGCTATGTATTTCTGCATTGCCATAGTTACATGGTCGCTCATAGTTGCTTATTGTCATTGTTCGGAACCAAAAGTCACTCTCATCTGTAATGTCTGAATATAAGTCAACTTCTATTGTCTTACAAAACTGAAAATATTTTTATCGTTTCCACACATGCTATTTTACATTTCAAGAGTTAACATAACCTGAGGTTGGGCCTGGTGGTGCACGGAGTCCCAGCACGCGGCAGGCTGAGTGGGAGGCTGACCTGGAGTCGTGGGCCGGTGTGGTCCACTTAGTGAGTTCAAGACCAGCCTGAAGTACATACTAAGACTACTTAAAAAAAAAAAGACACCCTGAACTCAGACTTTTAATAGTTGCTATTATACATATGTATGTAATATTTATAACAATTTAAAGGTCTCACATTATACAGGATAAAAGAAGTGGCACATGCTCTTGTATTTAGAAAAGCTATGAGTAAAGCACTATGTCTTTTTCTTAAGATATCGAGAACATGAACAAAATTAGCCTTGGTATTTTTTTTTGAAAGCTATCAAACAACAAACCCAGTACCTTTTAAACTCATGCAATTCTGTTTCTAAACAACAGATGGCACCATAAAATTTTAGATTCACTTTACATATTTTATTTTTCTTTTTAAAAAATTGACTGTTTTAGCTTTAGAAACACTGATTTAATTCAAGTATTACAATTTTTTTTTGAAAGGGTCTCACTTTGTAGTTCAGGCTGGCCCTGAGTTCACTATGTAGCCCAGGCAAGATGCAAACTCAGCAATCCTCCTGCCTCTGCCTCGCAAGTGCTGGGATGACAGGTGTGAGTCATCATGCCCCGTATTGTTGTATGTGGTTACCAGGGATTGAACTAGGGACCTTGCGCTTGCTAGGCAGGAGCCAGAACCACTGAGCTGAATATCTGGCCCAAGTATTACAATCGTTCTGGTACTGCGTTATTGTGAAAAATATTGTTTGTTCAGAATTAATATGAAAATTCTTAAAAAGCTGGATGATTGAACTTCAAGAGCATTGATGTCAAACAAGAATGTTTATCTCACTGCTGTACATTGATAGCCACAGATATCACACTTTAAACTAGGCTGGTGTCTCTTGAGCTTCAGCCAGATCAAGATGTTCTGGAGCAAGAGGAGGACAGACAACAGTGAGAGCCAAGCGCCCTCTGGGGGGCCGCTCACACGAGGGAGAGAGCCGTTCTGGTGGAGAAAGAGCACGTCACATGCTATGGGATTTTGCCATGTACATGATTCTTTCAGCAGAAGCATGAGAGTCACTAGTTGTTTATTTTGTCTTCGTTACTTCCTCGTTGCTGAGACAAAATACCCAACATCCGCGAGTTAAAGGAAGAAAGGTTTATATTAGGTCGGCTGACATCAAGACAAGGCAACATGATAAGGGGCATCAAAGGAGAAACAGTCAGGCGGGAAGTAACAAAGCGGCTTTCTATCTTTTCCCTTATCCTACCAGGCTACCAGCCTATTGATTTGTGCCACCCGCACCTAGGGTGGGCCTTCCTATTACCCATACTCAGAGCTGTGTAAACCAATGAGCAGGCTAATTTAGCAATCACAGGTCTTAGATCCAGCCATCTCTGAAAAGCTCCACTCAGAAGGGCATGAGGCTTTGCGGGGCATCTAGACACAAACTGTGACAGGTAGCTTCCTATTCTGATCCACTCTGCCTGATAAAGCTAGAAATAGCAGCCTCAGCAGCATCTTTTTACCTACCTGTATGCTCTATGACTATAACTGCACTTCAGCAATTCTAGTGGTGTATCATTGTGCCATGCTAAATGATATTTTTCTCTTAGGGCACCATTCCAGAAATCTAGCCTTAAATATTCTTGATTCCTCATTATTCCATTTCTCATATTTATCTCTATCCTTTTTCTTCAAAAACTGTCTGAAATCTACAATATTTTGTCATTCAAGAATAACTTACTACCTAACTTTGTTTCTACAGCTTATCAAAGTACAAGTGATGAATCTTTTTCCATTACTTCATTTTTCTTTAGAAGTTTGTCATGCTTGGAAAAATAGACTTTAAATACAGTAAAATGTTTTAATTGCCTTCAAAACCTTTCTTTTCTATTTCAGAATATTTCTTCATTTAGATTAGATGAGATCACTACTTCAGTTTGTGTGTCCATTGTTTGTACTTCACTGTTTAATTTACAAATGGATCGCTCAATTATTTTGAGTATATGAAACATACAGTATATTTGCTCCACAGATTCAGTAACACTGGGAGTATGACTTGACTATCATTACCTATTTTCCTAAGACTGAAAGCAAAAGCTAAAAGTCACTCCCCATTCCTTATTGTGAAAAGTTCTAGGTCTTTATTACTTTGCGAAGTCATGATGTTCTCAAAAACAAATGAAAAAAAGAATCCTAACGAATCAATGAACAAACAAACTGTGAAAAAACTAAGAATATTTATGTTCATTTGAACCAGGCAAGGCTCCCCCGACAGCTGAGGAGTCTCCCAAGGGAGCAATAGCTGTAGCAGGAATAGCAAGTCAAAAGCTCTCAAGTGGCGGATATGCGTGTAAATGAAAAAGGGAAGATACTTTTTTTTAAATAGTGATATCTGGTGCTATTTTTATATTTCTCCTTTTCACAAAAATGAGGCACGTTAAGATTAAACTGAAAACGGCAGAATGGATGCCAGATAACAATGGCTTAAGTAAAAGAGAAATGATCTCTCTCCTGGAAATATTCTGAATCTGTCAAGGTGGGAATGGAATCTGTTCCAGAATGTTCTCAAAGACTCAAGCTACATCCACCAATTACGGTGTTATCTCTAACATATGTCCCATGTTGTCAGGCTCCAAAATAGCAGTTAAGCTCTATCATGTCTGTACTTCCAAAAGCCGAATGGAGAAGTCTGAGGAGAAGAAAGATGGCAAAAAGCGTCTGGAAGAAGACCAGCTATCTTTTGAGGAAGGTTCTGGAAGCTACCCTGTGACACTTCTGCTGAAACTTGATCTTATGTTATGCCCAAATCCAAAAGATGCTAAAACAAGCTTTTCTCTACTCGACCTGGGTATTATCTAAGAGTATTTTTCAATGTTGAAGCATTGTATCATATTTCTCACATCTAGGTAAGCAATACCAAAAAGCGGGTATGAACCTGGTCCTTTATATTTCAGTGGAAATATAAATGCTGTATTAATAGTCTTTCTATCTTTTATTATTAGTGTGACAGTCAAATACAAATGAATTTGATTGAAGCAAAAATCAAGGAAAATGCACTAGATTCTGTTGTTATGGTAACTCAAATAGTTGAAATGTATGTATGCATTATTTTCTCAGCATAAATAATACATTTCTAACCACTTATTTTTTAAAATTGTGGCAGAGTTTGCATAATGGCTAGAGTACAAAAGACTATTTGTTTTTCAGTTGGCAAGAACACAGTCCTGACTAATTTGACAGGTTTTTGAAGATCTGTAATTTATTTGATTTAATTAAATTTTCTTCATGTTTTCAAAATGAGTTATTGGCAATAAAATCAAAAGCTCTGAACAAGAGAAATTTAAATTTGACTTTTTTTTGAGACAGGGTCTCACTTTGTAGTTCAGGCTAGCTCTGAGCTCTCTATGCAGTCCAGGCAAGCCTCGAACTCAGCAATCCTCCTGTCTCTGCCTCCCGAGTGCTGGGATTACAGGCATGAGCCACCACACCTGGCTAATTTGACTTTTTTTTATGAAAGTATTTACAGTTTTTATTTATAAAATTGTCTAGTGGATCTGAACGAGAATAGTAGACATTGTAGACATCTCTGAGAGAGAGACACTAGCCTAACTACAGCATCAACCTGCATTAAGATTATGTTCTCTCTCATAGTTATCAAAATGTTCTCACTTGTGTATTGAGAAAAACACCTCATTTAGCATATGTATAGGTATGAGGCTTTCATCTGACGGCACAGATGCAAAATTGTGGAAATACAGTGATTCTTAAACTTTTGTCAACAGTTAAAAATTTCATTTTTCAAAAACAACACATACAATGTTTAACATTTAAAAAATATGAGTGTCATAGTTTTATGAGACATTAGGGTAACTGAGTGAAAGATATATAGCAAATCTATAATTCATTTGCAAATTTCATAATTTAAAAATTAAGTAGGCTTTGCCTTTGGAAATATTTGGGTAAACAGCTGATTGATGCCAGGGTGAATATACTGATAATATTTCATGCAAGAAGACAGAGGAATGAGGATAAAGTATGTTTGAATATAACTGATTCTAGGTCAGTCACTTTTCATTTCACCAGCTTTGCCTAACCATCTCTCAATTTAAAGACACGTAAAGTGAATAGAACTCTGAGATATCAAGGGTTCATCATGGGTCAAGAAATAGTAAAGTTCCCTGGCTGTGAGCACCTGTGCCATGCTGTCCTAAAGAAAGTCTATCACTCATCCATGAATAGTAACCAATGAATATGCAAAGCTACTAGGTGGGAAAGTGTTTCCTAGACAATCATTAGAATGCTGCAGAAGAGAAGACTGAAATTAAGACCAATGCTTCTTCTTGCCTTTTGGTCACAGTTAAAGCTATCAACATTTCTGTTGCCCAAGAGGAAAATTAAGTAAGAGATGTGGAGACAGGCTCATGATTATGTTCAGTTTTCCTATCTTCTCTCCCTTCAATTCAGCTGGTTCTGGTGCTGATCTGTGGCACCTACTGCCACATAATCTCAACTTCTTCAGTGTTACACAGTTTGTCCCATGAAGCCCCCTTGCCTCAGGGTTTTCTAGCACCCATACATCTCTCTAAACCCTTCTAGAAGCACCACACCCTCAACACACATGAACACCATTAAGCATTTAAGGGTCAATACTGAACTACATAATTCAGTTGTACAAAGAACACTGTAGTTCAACGAATAGAAGGCATATTTCACACCAGGCCATGGCGTAAGCAATTTCATTCACAAAGAACTAGGATCAAAGTCCTGCAATTGAGGTAAACAGTGAAGAGACTGACTAACAGTTGACCTTTTTCTAATTCTCCAGTTTACTTGATTATAGTAAAAATGGATTTCTGTGAGTTCCGTAGATATGCTCCACTTATTTCTTCCCTTTGCCTAAAGTGCCTATTCTTTCTTCACTGTCTTCTTTTCAGTTTTCTATTAGATTTATCTGAAAAATCTCTCTTGTAAAATTTCTCTAAATTCAGCAACAAATAGTCTATTTTTTTCTAAGAGCTGATTTACTCAATGAATAATGTCTATTGAGTTGTAGTACCCAAGACTTATTAAAAAAAAAGATCATGTTCATTTATATAAAAATTTAAACTTCTACAAAAATAAAAGTATGTGAAGTTTCTCAACAGTATTTTCTGGAAACTAGCTATAAAGAAAGCCTGCACTTACACATGTTTAACACATTCTACTTTATTCTAAAATTATTCTAGTATGTGCTTTCCATCTTCTACTAGTTCATACATTTCTTGAAAGCACAGATAACCTTTGACTTCTGACTGTAGTAAGTTCCACATATGCTCCACACAGCCATATAATGATCATGTTTGTTAAATGTATCATTATCTATCAATTCCAATAAGAAAGATAAGCAACATGTTAGGATACAATTCCTTCCTAGGTGCTTGCTTGTCTGTGTATCTCAGAAGCAGAAACATATGCCGATTTTACTCCACAATACATTTTCCAGGTTATTTTTATTGAGAATGCCTTATAAGACAAGATATAAGATGTCTCCCTCCAGAGCCATCTCCACAGCCAGTTTAATTACAGCATGGAAAGATTGCCTCATGTCTTAATGTGGGCAAAAGGCAGGCATACATTTTCTCTATTATAAAAGATTTAGTTCCCTAAGCTCATTACAAAAATGAAACCTTCTGATGAGATATGACTTATAGTTCTCTTTATGCTTTTCTGTTGGAACCAGGGTGCAGGACCTGGAGCTAATGAAGACATTCTTGCTGGTGCTATTGCTACTTGTAGTAAACTGCCTTCTATTTCTGACCCAGGCATTTTGTGTATTTTTTTTTCAGTTGAATTCTTTATTGGTATATTTGCATACAGCTCATGATCACACTCAGTATTGGGGAATTTGTACCAGTATATGACATTAATTCTCATTTTTACCCATATCCCAACCCACCCCTCAACCTCTCACCCCTATATACATAGAAAAGCATATATACATATGCTTTCTTTTTCTTTTCAAATCATATTTATTTTTTTCTCATCATTACTTTGGCCTACCACATTCCCTTTGAATATTTCCTATTTCAAAAAACCTACCATACATTCTAGAATTCATTTACATCTACAGGTTCTCATACTATAGAAAAGATACAGTATGTACATATCTGTGATCTATGTATTTCACTTGTTAGTGTGTTTTGCTAGACTCCATGAAACTGTGACAGGCTAACTAGCAAGCTTGGAAGTAATAAAAATTTCATAACCTTCATAGTTCTTAGCAAAATTTGTAATTATGAAAACTTAGATTCATGTTATAAGATTTTTTTCCAGACTAAAGCTAAAAAGTGTTGACAATTTTTATACACTCAATTATAAGGGTGGAATACTATGGAACTCATTTAGAAAAATGAATGGTATCTCTTAAACCTGAATATGCATATATGCTATGTCTGGCAATCCTACCCTAGTCAGCAAACTCCTACGGATGTCTGTATTCAAGCCCTCATGATCTGGAAATTCATTATCTTATGTGGCAACAGGGTTTTTACAGTATGATTAAAGTTAAAGATTGCAAGATGAGGAAATTTTCCTTCATTACCTGGATGGACCCAAGGTAGTCATGTGACTATCAGCACAGAGTTTCTCTGTGTGTAGTTAGAGGCAGGTGTGACTGTTGGAAAGGATGACACCGCCTCGCTGTTGTTCATACTGAAGCTGAAAGAGTGTGGCATCAGCCAAGGACCACGATGCCCCTGCAGAAGCTTGGAAAGGTCAGAGCATAAACTCTCCTCAGAGCCTTCAAACTGGAACACATTTCAGTCCACTTGTCATTTGCAGCACACTAGAATTCTAAACTACAAAAGTTCAAACATAATAAATCTGTATTGCTTTACACCATTAAATTTGTGGTAATTTTCTACATCAATAATAGAAAAATAATGCAATGTTTCCCTCAGACATTTAAGATTAAAGTTACATAATAAATGTATAGAATAATAATGACAGTAAAATAATCTCTATTCACAGTAATCACCTCTTTCTTGATCTGCATATTGATTACATGGGTATCATGGAAATATATCAAGCAACGCATTTATAATATGTGTACTTTTTCCGTATGTATAATTCAAGTAAATATAAAATACACTAGCACAAAAAACACAGTTGAATTGGAGGTATCAGCTGGATGAATTTCAGCAAGGCCCCTGTGTTTCTGAGACTTGCTTTCCCTAAACATAAAAAGATATTGTTGATAAAAACAGCAGCAGCAACAACGACAATGATATCATACTTGGTTCAATAATGTCCTTTCAGAATTCATTGAACTTCAGAACGTCACCTTATATGCAAACAGAGGTTTTTGTTACCAAGCTAAAAAGAAGTGGCATGTTGTAGTGGTTCCCAGAGACTTTATAAGAAAAAAGCAAGAGATTTGAGAAAGGGACACAGGTCATGTCATCCAGAGGAAAGACATCCATATAAAGACAGAAGCAAAAATCAAAATGAAGCAGCTAAAAGCCAAGGAATACCAGACATGGCTGAAGACCACCGGAAAGGGGGATGGGCACGTCCAGATCCCTCCCCAGACATGTCAGAAGGAGCAAGGCCCTACCCATACTTTAATTTCAGGCTTCTTGCTTCTAGAACTGTGGAAAAATACATTTCTGTTGTTTTAACCTGCTCGGTTTACAGGATTTTGTTAGAACAGCCTCAGTAAACAAATACATAGACCTACCTCATAGGCTATGTGTATATTGTGACTGTGTTTGGAAGGTTCTACATGCTATTTAATCTCAGTGTTCATACTCATACTCATTCTACAGTGACAAGTCTTAAGGTAGAAGGCACTCCTCTAAGCTATCTAAGAGAACAAATAGGCCGCATAAGAGTAAGAGAGTGCAGTGAGCGGTATTCTGGGACATATGAAACACCAAGTTGATGGACGGTTACTCACGCCATTAGTCTTCAGCTGTCCCTTTTTATTATCTTCATCTACTTAAAAAAGACACATCAAGAAAGGTCTTGGGAACAAGACAGGCCCACCGTAGACCAGTGCATTTCTTTAGCTACATTCAGAAGCAAATGAGAGTAAGTCAAGAAGAGAGGACAGCACATGGGGAAATTGAAATATCTCTATTAGTGGTGAAATCTAAGTTAGAAAATAAAGCTTAATTTAAGAGATAAATAAGGCTGTGTGAGGGATTGTAACTAGATGTTGCTCCAAGCCTAATGTACTTATAGGCAGGGATTTTTGGTGGTGGCTGGATGTAGGGTATGTGAATGTGGGTTAAGAGTGTCATACTGGGATTTGGGATGTGTTGATTAGTCCATTAATGGATTTAATGCAGTTCTGGGTGTGGATGTTGGACACCCCACTCTGCATGTGGGTGACACCAGTCAATAGTCTTATATCCTGCATGGAATATAAAGGGAGAAAGGGAAGGCAGGCTTGCTGCTTGTTGCTGCTGCCTTCTCCCTGCTGTGCCATGAATGATTTCTTCTCTGTGATGCCCCTCTTGCACACTACCCTGCCCTAGACTAGAGCCAGCCAACTATGGGTTGAAACTTCCACCGATTTTAAGCTACAATAAATCTTTTCTCCTTTAACTTTGTGGGTACCAGGTATTTTGCCTCAGAAATGAGGTAAATAGCCAAGACAGCCTGATAACTGAACTAGAGAACTTAATGAATTCACTCACTTGGTCGTCTGCAACACTAAGCTGAAATGAAACCTGCAGAGCAGAGGAAAGGCAGGGCTACATCTAGGTAGCACTGGGCTCTTGTCTATGCATATACCCCACACAATCTACAGGTCCATGTGAAATGTAATGATTTACTCTCAAAGATTTAAATTAGATAAGAGGTGTTCTACTGCTCATGTAGTGTATGTGAGGATTTTTGGTAGCATAAAGGATTTGTTCGTCCTGTTCCAGACCAGGAAGTATGTCTGCGAGTTCTTTTGTTGAGTCATCTTTACTAACTTAAAATTCCTACCTGGGGCCTCAGGGTTAGTTCAGTGGCACCACACCTACGTTGGAAGCACAAGGACCTGAGGTCTATCTCTCGTACTGTGAAAAAAAAATTTTTTTAATTAAAGGAAAAATTTAAAAACAAGATTCTTACCTGGAGAAAATGTAGTAATACTTTTAATTATTCAGAAGGCCATGGCTCTTCAGAATCTCTTTGGGTTGTAATGGCTCCACAATCCTCTAACGTCCTTCACTCAGCGCTGTGAACATCATCACACAGGATGTGGCAGCGTGCACCACAATGCACGTGAGCACTGGTAGCCTGTGACTCTCATAGCGTGGCACTTAGTGATGAGGCCCCGCACACAAGTCTTATAGTATGTGGGAAAATACTAAAAATAACTGTTTTTGCGCCTCATGTTACATTAATTATTTAGAATTTTACATTGAAACTAGAACAATACATTTTCTAGTGATATCCTGTTTTGAACTCTTCAAACCGTTATGACTGAATCTCAGTGTGGACCCCGCCTCTCACAGGTGACCACAGTATAGAGGGACTGAGGGCCAGTATACAGGGACGGAGGGCCTGGGAACGAGGCCAGGACTGTTGAGACACTGATGTGCAGGTGTCCATTCCCACCTCCAGTGTGAATTCAGAGCAATTTACGAAATGCAGCTTCACCTCACTGAAAAGAAGAATTAAAAGAAGGTCCAGTTGTCCACAGTGGCGCTCGCTTCGAGGGTCCTCAGAGGAGACACACGTGAGCCTCACGCTGAGGTTTGCGTAACGAGCAGGAAGGCTCACAGCAGGTAAGTGCGGCCTCCTCCTGCCCCTGCTCAGGCGGTGCTGCAGACCTGAGGTAGCCGCATGAGGGAAACACGGGAGACATAGCTCAAGCAATAGCCCACAGCCACAGTTCAGGGCCAAGGGCATGGGAGTCAAAACCTGGCCCAGGGCACTGCTCAGTCCTGGGTACTGCAGGCGTGGGCCCCCCCAACAGGCATGACAACACAGCTCCGACTGCCCCGTCTTCTCTGCATAGGGGGAAGGGACCCCCTGGGCCAGGTTTCTTTCTGGACCTAGAACAATTCTACACATGTAAGCGCCAGGGTTGTTTAGACCTCTGGTCATTTCTTCACAGGTGGTGAAGAAAATGGTGAGAAAACAGAATATCCAAAGAGAGAAAGGTAAAGGGTGGACCATGATGATACTATTCTCAGATAAGAGTTCCTCTCCTGAAAAGTACCGCAGGTACCCAAGGGAGGGGTTTGGGAAAGTTTGCGGAAGTTATTGCACAACGTGGTGAGTATGTTTGTCAAAATGACATACAAAGAAGACAGCTTTTTCCCAGGTGGCTCCAAAATTGAGCCCAGTCTATTCGCAATTTTACCTAATTTTTAAACTACTCCATCTCCCCTGAGCAAAGAAGAGGCAACGATTTAAGGGAAATACCTCTTCACAAATGTCCAAGAAATGTGGGAAGATTGTCACTAACTGTAGAGGAAAGTACCTTTGCCTTCAATCACCAGAACTAAAACTTCTACCCATCTGCAACCACCTTGGTCTTTATTTTCCCAGGTGCATCTTAAGTCTATGTACACATGATGGAAAGAAACTGTTCTACCTCAGTTTTCAATGCATAATCTCTGTAAATAAGTTCGAGGGAACTGGCTTGCTTAGTTATAGGTATTAGCTCCTCACTGCCCATTTGAGGTGCATGGTCACCTCTTTTGGTAACAGTCCTGTAATCCGGCCTGGTCTGGTTACCCTGTGGTCTCCGTAATCCGACAGCCTTGGGAGGGTGAGTGGTGACGCGGAATTCAGCAACCGGGGCTCTGCATGGTTGGTAAGGTTTTTTATTAATTCTCTTATCATGGAGGTTACCCATATTCATACAGGGCACCTTGGGATGTGATTGGGTAGAGGGTGGGTGCAGTGTTTACAGCGGGATATGATTGGCTGCAAGGGCGGAAGTAGTGCTTAGCAATGTATCACCTGCGTCACTGGCGTCACCTACGTCACTTGTGCCTGTGTTGCTATGGTTTCTTAAAGGGGCATAGCCAGGAGAGAGACTAAGAAGGGTTTGGCTACACAGTTCGGTGTTGCATATTTAAAGATACCTAGTTAAGACCACCTATGGAAAGGGAAAATAGTATTTATTTCCCAATTCGAATGACCTTTCCTTTATGACTGATTTCAACCACCAAGCTCTCCCAGGATTCAAACTGAGATTTACAGCATTATCCTACGCAGGGTCTAACTAGCTTGGGATCAGTGCCACAGAAACCATAAATAGGAATTCACACCAGCCTCTGTTATTGTCTAGGGAGACAACTGTGGGCTGTAAAGGTGGAATACACAATTCCCACTGCCATTTGGCTACATAAACATGCATAGCAGCTCGATATTCTTTCTACTGGATTAATAACACGCTGCTACCCAGTGATACTGCCAGCCCCATCTGGGCTAGAAAAAGAGGACCATTAGCTTCAAGATCGCTCTGTGAATATGGTGTCCACGTCCTTGTCCACAGCAGGACAGAGGGCCACGTGGAAGACAGCCCAACTCCGAATCAGTGCAGACTGCTCCCTTCGCTCCATCCATGGCCTTTGGAGTTCTGTGTCCTTAAGCACACCGTTACTGAAAACATGTACTAGAAATATTATTGCTGATTTGATCAATATTTTTATAATCCATTACTTAAGGCAAAAAAACAATAATCTAAAGCTTTTTTCATTCGATCTGGTTTTTACAGTTTTAAGATAAATGTTTTGTAAACTAGTCCATAATTTTATTTCCACTCTTTCCAAGTAGGATAAGCATAAAATAGTCATTTTATCAAAATCACCGTGTATATAAGTAAAGTTTTAGAAAAACAGAAACAAACACAGGTTTTTCAAAATGGAGAATCTGAGAGCCGTGTGTTGGTACTTGACTGTTCTCAGACTTTTCAGACTTGATACTCAACACATTTTAACCCCAAAATGTCGGTTCAGTACTCAGTGATTGTAACCGGAACATGTCACCCTTGCTAACCACGTGACTCACTAGCCTTTCCCGCCAAAACTGTTAGTTTGGTACCTTTGGCTGTGGATCTCATTGTGCCTTCCAGAAACAATGAGGGCAAGAACTGAGCTGTCACTGTGTGGAAACAGGTTCGGTTCTCTGGAGGAGCCACACACGCACACAGTAGGGCAGGCAGAGCCTGGTACGCACAGAAGGCAGAGGGACAAAGGCCAGACCTTAGGATCGTCAGGACCAACAAGCTGGAAGCAAGAAACCCGGAGGTGACGGCCCCATCCGGGCAGTGAGCCCCGACGTGGGCCGGCATCCCAATGAGGCCCCCGTCTCTCTCCTTTGTCCCTGGCTTGGTTTAGGGGTGTGAGTGGCTTGAGGGCCAGTGCACCCCTCCCTCTGGCTCCTCTCTGCTCGCCTGCGCACCCCACCTGCCCGGGACAGCTTGCTTCAGCGCCGCCCGGCGGGCTGTCCTCCTGTGCCCCGAGGTCAGTGCAGCCAGACAGGCGGCCTGGCGCCCCCTCCCGCGCCCGCCAAGTCAGCCCAGCCCACTCCGGTTTAGGGGGAGCTGAAGTCAGGGAGGGGGATCTGGGGCCCTTATTACAGCCAGACTGGAAGACGCCCGGTTTCCAGGGTTCTTTCCTTGTGCCCCCCCTCAGCAGTGCTGTGAGCTGCTGCCTGCGCCCCACTTCCCTGGGCCTCCGGGGCTATTCGGGAGGAGCTGGCCCTGCGCACCGCGTGGAGACCCCGCGCTCTGCGCTCGTGGTTCCCTCTCTGGGGTCCCGATCGCCTGCCCAGGGTTCCCCTGAGGAGTCCGGCGGGACCCGGCCCTGAACGCCCCCGGGAACAGCAGCCCGCGAGGCCCTGGCACCCTTGGCCTGCGGTGTCCCGCATGAGCGGCCTCGGACGGGGCTGGGGCGGCAGCGCAGCTGGCTGTGCCCACTGTCGGCCTCAGGACGCGAGGAGAGCCGCGCTGGGCCCGCCCACACTTCCCCTGGGCCTAGCGACACAGGCGAGGGCACCGGCGGCACCGGCGCTCAGGGCGGAGGCCGTGCAGGCCGCGCCTCGTCCGGGTGAAGGAGACCCGCCTCCGTCCTCGTGCTGATGATTCAGAAGCTTCAGACCGCGCTTTAGCTCTATCTACTTCTTTTAAACTATTCACAGTACCTGCCTGTGCACCCCACCTCCGGATTCTGTCCTCCAGCCTCTGAACCCTCAGAGTGCCAACAAGCAGTTATACGGGGGGCGGGGGTGGGGGTGCTGATCGATGCATTTTATTTCCCATTGTGTTAGGGCAGTGGGCCTGGAGTTAAGAGGTATGATAGAGGAGCTGGAGATTTAGCTCAGTGGTTCCAGCGCCTGCCGAGCACGTGCAAGGTCCCTGGTTTGTTCCCCGGTAACCACATATAACAGTACCGGGCGCGGTGCTCACGCCTGTCATCCCAGCACTCAGGAGGCAGAGACAGGAGGATTGCTGAGTTCGAGGCTTGCCTGGGCTACATAGTGAGCTGAAGGCCAGCCTGAACTACAAAGCGAGACCCTGTCTCAAAAAAAAAAAAAAAAAGTATGATACAAATATCGTCTCCCCATTATCCACAAATGTGACACTTACTGGTTAGTTCTGGATGAAGCATGTAGCTTCTAGAGTCTGCGGAAGGAGCAGCATGGATGTCTATCAGGCAATGGTGCTGCTTTACCTTGGAAGTATAAGTTCCACCTTCAGGGCTCAGCTGGCTGGGATGCAGACGCACTGCGGCCTAAACACGACAAATCACGTTTCTCGTAACCCCGGAGGCTAGGAGCGTGAGAGTTCTTTCTTGACCCCTCTTTCTTTTAAGACCCCTCTCCTTGGCTTGTGCTTGGCTTTTTACGATGTCTTCATAGTATATTTCCTCTGTGTGCATCTCCTGTCTTCTATTCTCCTTCTGTGGGGATCAGTCATTGGACTGCAGCTCACTCAGTGACCTATTTAACCTTAATTTCCTTTTCAAAGACTCCATGGCCAAATGCAGATGCTTTCTGAGGTCATGAGGTTTAGGACTTTGACCTATAATTGGGGGCTATTGTTCAGTCCACAACATCCGGAATGTTGGCAGCACTGTTGAGCCACCTCGCCCGGCTGGTTTTTAGTCCCTTGGAGATGATTGTGGTCCCCCCCGCCGGACATACAAACAGTCACTGTTCGGTTTCCATCTAGATTTCCCCCCAAAGCTTCACCTACTCATCGGTGGGGCTTTTGGGAGGCGACTGAGTCATGGGTAGGGTGATCATCGTATGGATTAGGCCACTGAGGAGCTCCTAGCTAAGTGTGGGGGCGGTGAGGCCTGAGGGGTGGACTGGGAGGGTTTATTCTTCCTCTCTACCCGCCCCTCCTCCCCCGATTTCTAGCTGTGTCCCAACCCCACAGGAACGGCTCCCTAGCCCCGCCCCTAGCCCCGCCTCCCTGCTTTGGAGTCTGAGAAACAGGACTGACCCCTCTACAGGCCAAGAGCCAAAATAAGCCTTTCCTCTCTCAATTTGTCCCTTGGGTATTGTGTCACAGTGACAAGGAAAGTGACTAAGACCATCATCACGAGCAATAAAAGAAAAAGGAAAAAACAAAGGATAAGGTGAAAGAGGAAAGAAGAAAAGTGAGATATGTTACCTATTTTATCCTAGCTAAATGAAGGCCTTCTATCATGCAAAGATTCTAATTTCTATCCTGTCTTTATTCAGCAGGATTTCTGCTTTAGCCTTTACTGTTATTAGCTTTTGGTAAACAGAAAGTCCAAATCACATATTAGAAATTTCCTCATGGTGACTTATTCAAACCAATAGAAAAAAAAATACATTCAAATAGTTAAGTGTTCAATATTATTCCAATATTGACAGAATAATTTGAAAGGATTTTAACTGAGGCTTAGGGTATTATTACTGGTCCTAATCAGCCACTAACAGGAATGCCATCCTTTCCAGGCAGTTGATCTCTGTTCCAAAAAGGTGTGAAGTGCATTCTTTATTTTTTCCTCTGGGAAAAATTTGTGAAAGAAATCTCAAGAACTAGGAACATCATTATCAAAAGGCTATGAATGAAGTAGGCCTCATAACCAACATTTTAATTAAAAAATCAAGTAAAACAGTTTCGTAACTAGTGCTGTTTGTTGAAAGCAGGAGCCAGTGGGGCGCATCTTTCTGCAAAGTTCTCTCGTGTGAGGAGGAAGGAGAAACGTGCTTTCTCTCTGCTGTGGACCAGTGACTCCGTCTAGGCCTTTGCCCTTGGAGACCCTGTCGGAGACGCCCATCTCTCCACAAGGCAGAGGACCATGTGTCCTGGGTCTTCGCCATTCTCCTGCATAGTTTGCTAGTGAAAAATAAAAGACACCCCACGAGGTTCTATGCATCTTGCAAGAAATCTGCCTGTGACCACCACAGAGACGAGATATTATCTGCCGCCATGTAATAAAGGCAGGCAAGCAGACCACTTGCAATATTTCAGTGAGCAAGTCTGCAATCCCACCAACAGTGGAGAAGGGTTCCTTTCTCCCCACAGCCACGCCAGCATTTATCGTTGGTTGACTTTGTGATCGCAGCCATTCTTTGTGGAGTGAGGTGGAATCTCAATGTTGTTTTCATTTGCATCTCTCGAATGACCAGAGATGTTGAGCATTTCTTCATATGTTTCTTGGCTGCTTTGATTTC